>JAWWMK010000008.1:2177120-2214194 GCA_035047105.1 Galeopsomyia nigrocyanea
AAAAAATTAATATCGATGCTGATTTTTGAGAGCTCGCTCGTGTTTTCAGCGTGCGTTGCCAAAAAAAAAAAAAAAAAAAAAAAAAAAGCTGGCTACGAACAATTTATGCTTGCAAAATACACACGACGTGGAAAGCAAAATCTATAAGAGCGTTGAATTTTCATTTTGCAGGCATCCGGAGTAACCGTTGCGGATATCTGCAAGACGACGTACGAGGAGATCAAGAAAGATAAGAAGCACCGATACGTTATCTTCTACATCAAAGATGAGAAGCAGATCGACGTTGAGGTGATTGGGCCGCGCGATGCTTCCTACGACCAGTTCCTCGAGGATCTGCAAAAGGGCGGTGCTGGCGAATGCCGCTATGGCCTCTTCGACTTCGAGTACACTCATCAATGCCAGGGTACCTCTGAGGTAAATTCAGCTTGCTTTTTTTCAATCGAATCGAACTTTATTGAGGCGCAGCTTTGTTGATTTTCTTTTTATTTTACTTTGCAGGCTTCCAAGAAACAAAAGTTGTTCCTGATGTCGTGGTGCCCGGACACAGCCAAGGTCAAGAAGAAGATGTTGTACTCGAGTTCGTTCGACGCCCTGAAGAAGTCCCTGGTCGGCGTGCAAAAGTACATTCAGGCGACGGACCTTTCGGAGGCCTCCGAGGAAGCCGTCGAAGAGAAACTCCGAGCCACCGACAGGAACTAATAAGCGAGATATCACGACGACCGCAATAAACAACAACAACAACAATCAATCAACAACAGCAACACTCAATATACATTGCAACCAATTTGATAAATATAATCATTAAAGATTTTCAACACTACAAGGGGCTACAATGCACAAACTATCCCCTTCCTCAGACAAACAAACAAACAAAAACAAACAAAAAAACGACTTGAAAAAAAGAAGATGTTTCTGTACCGTTTCATATGAGAGTTCGTGTTTTTACATGTTTTTCACTTTTGAAAAACGTTTATATCACAATAAACTAAGGGAGGGAGTACGTCGTGTACGTTGCGGATGAGATATATTATTAATGAAGTAACGCGCAGTCACATTTGTATTGCTCATCGCTACATCGTGTCAAACTTGAGTTTTGATCAACATATATCGCTAATCCAATGTAACAATAAGAACTACAAAAGAAAAGAAAAACGATTGTAACAACAGCGTACGGATACACAATCTGTTGAGATTTGTAGAAAAAAAAGCGAAACAATTGATTTTTTTATCACTGGCTGTACAATGTTTAAATTTACAAACAAAAAATCCAATTTCATTATTTTCTGACGCGTTTGTCGGTGTCGGTGCGATTTCCTCGTCATAACCGCTCAAAGTAACTGCTAAGCCTGAACTTATCGGCTATTTTTTCAAGTGCATGCGTATTTGAAGATAACTGAGGTAAAAGAATGTAGACGGCTTTTATGATTTAAATATCAATAATGAAATATTTCCTTCCTAATTTTTGTGAAACTTTGATTTCGTGCACACCCTTTTTTCATACTTCGTCGCAACCTCTAGAAAGTAATTCAATTTTTTCAAATTGAAAACTATGTGTATCAAATTAATCGTTCATCTAATTTTTTTTACTGAGAAACATAACTTATATGATTATTTATGGTCTAATGAAAGGAGTTTTTAAAATATGTTTTCCATCCATTGTAGTTTGTTTAACTTTACTAATCTACTTCATTTGAGTAAGTTTGACTGAAGTTTCATTATAATTGAGTAAAAATAGATGACGTTGATGTCTTGTTATAAATAACGCAAAAATCCAATAAAAACTCTGCGAGGCGCAGGCTTTTTTTATTCTTGCCAGCGTTCAAGAGCTAAATGAAGATGAAAGGAAATGCCGAGAAATAACATTCAACGCCATCTGGTATGTTCAATGTCTACAATAAAATTCATTATTGGTTGACTGCAATTAGTTGCTTTAGCAAATCCTGGATGCTCGTTCATGGTATAACTAAATAATTCTTAATTCGCTTTTGTTTAAAAAAATAAAAATGTTATTTCAAGTTTGATTAAAAGAAATAATGGAAACTTTTCCGAAAATGGTATCAATGCTTTAAACTGAAACAACTGGTATGAACTCAAGTTTACGTTTGCCTAAATTTTAAACTTTGCCATTTCTTAAGTTTTTTCCTGCATAATTTCACAAGCTAAAATTAACAATGACAAGTTTTCGTAGACAAAAAAGATACTAAAAAAATAGATCTGTACAAATGATTTTTTTTAATTGTCTTAGATAGAATAAAATTATAGAAAACAAAGTTCGATTGCTAAGTGTTTATCAAAACAGCTATTTTCATCGTGCTTACCGCATAAAAGCAATTGCCAATCAATAACAAATATATATGAAAATAAATATTCTATAAATCAGGTGACACCGAAAAAAATGAAAACAGCAAGAAATACAAGTAAACAAAGAACGAAAAAAAAATCTGCTCCAAAATGCAAAAATTGGAGCATTCGAACGGCAAAGTAGCGCTGAGTGTGAGGGCTCTGCTCTGGCGTTGTTCTGTCTTGATTACGGTCATGAGACGACCTGAACGGGCGAACGGGGCGAACAAGTAACAACGTCGATCCCGTCCCGTACTTACCTCTCGCGCTGGCTGGCTTGCTGGCAGCTATCGTGCAAAGTGTAAAGTGGCGTAAAGCAGGAGCCAGCGCGGAGGAGGAAGGCTACAGCAGGCACTTTCTCTGCTAACTGGCAGCAGCAGCTCGCGCCCTCCTCATAGGAGCTTTATAGTAAACAGGACAGCAAAGCAACAATAGTTGGAGTCTCGCGTCGTCTCGGTCAGTTGTCAGTCGAGGAAGAAGAAGAAGACGACGAATAAGAAGAGAGGCGGTGGAGTGGAGGAGAAGCACTGAGCAGCAGTAGTAGTGAGGCAAAAGGAGTATTAGTGATTGTGTGGGTGCGGACGTCGATGGCTGACAACTAGGACGCTGCGTGGACGTCGTCGACGTCGCGCCACTGACCCCAAGTGCTGCTCTCTCTGTCTCTCTTTGTCATTCGCTCGCTGGCGTAGCATATAACGGGACGAGGACGGTGACGACGGAGGAGCGAGTCGTGAGAGGAACTATCCACAAGTGAACCAAGTGTGCGATACGGCGGCGTTTGTTATTGCGTGCACATATTGATTTGATAGTTTCTCGCGGTCGATCGGCCACCGCCGCCGCCGCGCTCTCTCTCTCTCTCGCGCTCGCGCTCTTGCGAGTGTATCTGTGTGTGGGGCTTTGACTGTGTGTGTAGTGCGCGGGGACTGGCATCGCCGCTACTGTAGCCCTCTTTCTCTCTCTCTCTCTCTCTCTCTCGCGCTCTCTCGTTTTCGTTCCTTCTTTCTCTCTCTCTGTGTCGCGCATTCTCTCGAGCTTTATCCGAGTAGTTGGTTAGATTCGACTACGAGGACGGACGACGGCGACGAGGGGCAAGTGTTGTAATGGCTGCCGTATCATGAAATGAAGGTACCCTACAGCAGGCTATACACGTCCAGGATGGAGGAGAACTCAGCGCTAACCCAGGCGGTGCAAGCAGCCGCGCAGGCAGCCGCGCAGAACCACCAGAACGGCCAGCCCTTCGCCGGCGTCAACGTCTCGCTGGCCAACAACAAGCACCAGCCCAGCAGCCAAGAGCTCGATGCCGCCAACTCGGCCGCCGGCCAGCCCTGCGGTCCTGGCCAGCAAGGGCCCAACAAAGACCAAAATCCCCAGTACACCATGCCCGGGGTGCTGCACTTCCTTCAGCACGAGTGGGCCAGATTCGAGCTCGAGAGGTCGCAGTGGGAGCTCGACCGGGCCGAGTTTCAGGTAATTACTATTGGCCAGCACATCTGTCACCAGCTGCTCTATCTCTCTCCCTCACTCACTCACTCCTCTTATGTTTGCAATCCCTCAATTCAGCAGCAGACACACTTGCTCAAGCTCAGCTTCAGCTACTTTGCGCTACTTTACTTTTTATGTAGATTGCTTACTGCTCAGCCCACGCTATATTTTTCAAGATAAAAATAATGTGCCAAACATGTGTCTGCTGTGCCTCAGTCCAATCGCTATCACAAACTGTTGATCAGATATATTGTGATAATGAGCAACACGAGCACGAGTTGAATATAACTTATCTATTAATATTGTTGTCAACAGCGTATAAATAATGATATATAAAACTATCGAGATTTATGTAATACATTGCCTATGTACCTAAGCATAATATTGACAGATAGTGTTCAGAGATTGTTTCAGCAGTTTTTAAAGTAGATTATGATTTCCTTCCTAAGAGATGTTTCATTTGCATATTGGAAAAGAAAATTTCACATTTGAACAAAGAGTCAAGAAAATTTACTGCAAATGACATCATGCTTCTGTCGTGGCAGTGTGTTTCTAACAAGATGAAGTGCAGATTATCCTCTACTTTAGTATCGCTTTGAAAACAAATCACATAAGTAGTTCAATATTTTTACGACTCGAAAGGAAATTGAACATAATTTTGAAAACTTTAAGCGAGCAAACTTTTCAGTGGCCCATATTTACTTTGTCTTAGTCATGGATTTTTTCAATTCTCTATGATATCTTCATTTGTACATAGAGACTGTTGGTAAAAGAGTGTTTTTTCTATTGATTTTCTTTTTTCATATAATTAAGCACTGTTGCCTACAGCCTATTGATTATCAGCACTATAAAGAAAGCTCAAGCTCTCATTGCAACTTAAATACAAATCTCTCATCTCTATCTATAAATCACGCTGTGAAAAAAATTAAATAGAATAGATATACTCCATTACTTATCTGCACTGCAAATACTCGCGCGAGTACGAGCCGTTAGTAATTCGCTGGAAACCTTAGTGCGCGTGTTGACTAAAAATAAACAAATGAATAAAAACACAGCGAGGTCGAAAATATTTACGCTAACTGCAAACTTTAAAAAAAAAATAACGTGCGTTATTATTTCGCATCGTTCTTAGTTTCCCCCCGAAGAACTAACAATTAGACAACGAGAGAAAGACAGAGAGAGAGAAGCTTTTAACGCGCAACAACTTGTGTGTGTATATATACATACAATCGAAGGGATCCTTGGTTCTATATAAGCGCGCGGTTGAATTGTTGACCTAGTATATGCTTATGAAGCTCGTAGAGATGGTTAAAAATGCGCTGCACACGCACATGCATATGTTGTATATATATAAAAACGTTCGCGCGATCACACAATGAGTACTTAGTCGAACGCACGGCGATAGGCGCGCATTTTCATATTTTTTTTTTTAACGACTAAGAATAAAGATGACGATGCACTTAATTGCCGCCTCATACTCGTTTTCAAATAGTATTAAAAGGAATTGTTTTATTTTTCTCTTCGTGATTCTTTTTGTTATTCGCGAGCGCAAGCGCGCCTATCGATTTTACCCCTGAGATTTTTATGTGCGTGTACATCTTTGCAGCAGGCGGTGGCGCGTGGGTTGAGAAAATGATTTTCCTCGCGACGCTCATGCGCTGCTGCTGCTGTTGTACCTGTCACATCAACGATAATTTATGTTTGATAAAAATAACATCGCGGCAAAAAAAAAAATCGATGATTAAAAAAAAAAGAAAAAAAAAACACGCTTGAATGAAGGGAATCTTTGTGTATATTATCCACCCCGAGATGACATGTGCACTTGGAGAACGCGCGAAATCCAAAGCGTGTATTACGGCACTTTAGCGAGTTTTGCCGTCCAAGGATTCCTCGAACGCCTTTATGTTCTCTTTCTCTCTCTTGTTGTGGTCATACATGCAGATGATTCCGCGCGCTATACTCATATCAGCCAATTTTCTCGCGACGAATGAAACTCAATTTTTTTTTTGTTTCTAACGATTCGATCAATGATGTGTTTCTGTTGCAGGCGAGAATAGCCTTCTTGCAGGGCGAACGTAAGGGCCAGGAGAACCTCAAGACAGATCTGGTACGACGCATCAAAATGCTCGAGTATGCACTCAAGCAGGAAAGGTAATAATTTTTCAAATTTTTATCGCGAAGATTTTCTTTTTTTTTGTCGCCGTCGTACGGCGACGATACGGTTTTTTTCTTTTTTTTTTGCCAGATAAACCAAGGAAGATGAGTTGGCTGCTTTGCTGGTCTGTTGCCAGATTGCTATCTTCTCTATATACAAAGAGTGCTTGCTGCCGTGCTGGGAGTGGTCTGACAACTCCTTTTTTCGACAACTAATTTAGAATTCTTTATTTTTTTTAAGAAGAAACAGTACTTTCAAATAGTAAACGATGATCATGGGTGGTTGTTTCGCGTTGAATTTTGATTGGCAAAAGACAGCTGTGCGATGAGTTACGATACTTGCATTTAAAAAAACTAGGCGATTTTATTTTTTTTTTATGGAGACGTCTTGTGTACACGTTAATAACAAAGTTGGTAGCAGCAGGTTCGGTTACGCCTTCTGCTCGTAATGTTTATGCAGCCGTGGTTATATGGTGAAATTCGAGCCTTCGAGCAATTAATTTCGTTCTTGCTCATGCTTGAAGTGCAACTACACGTCGACCGCGTGCACTTTGATTTTTTTTTTCTCTCTCTCTCTCTCTCTCTCCGTTTTAATACAATTCAGTTTCTCCCTTTTAACTTTCCTCTCTTTCAAAATCGCCGAGGATTAACTTCTTTTTTTTTTCACGCTCGCTGCTGCTTATCGGATTACGAATATCTAATAAAATTCAGCCGTTCGGGCAATCACCAACTTTCGTTTTTTTTACCGTGGCATTAGAAAAATCAGTATGTTCGATTTTAATAATTTGCACGATATCGTACAGCTCTTTTCGTAAGATGTATACCTGTAATATTCGCTGAAAATAAACGTAACATTCACAGCTTGTCAAATAAAGCGTAAATTTATCGCGCCATGCGAAATATTCCAAGAATAGGCGAAAATAATTTGGAAACGCTATGAGCTTTCTAAAATGTATATAAATCGCGGGTGAGTCACTAGACTGTCGCAGCGGCTATCAAAGTCTAATGAAGCACCAAAAAGCCGGCAAACAGAGAGAGAGAGAGAGAGAGAGAAAAAAAAAGGCAGCAGCAAAAGCAGCCAACAGAATGCACAAAAGTATAAAGAAAAGCACTTGTACGATTGGCGAATGTCGTTTTTTTTTTTTGCGTTGCAGGGCGAAGTACCACAAATTGAAGTTCGGCACGGACTTGGTTATACAAGGGGACGGTAAGCCGGCTTACGAGGAGGGCAGTACAGGTCCGGAAAGCGAGGGCGGAGGTGGTGGCGGTGGCGGTGGTGATAGCGAGCTGCCATTCAGTATCAGTAACATTAGTTGGAAACAAGGCCGCGCGCTTCTAAGACAGTAAGACAACTTTGCTGAATGCATATATATATGTATGTTGAACTCGTGCGGCTATGCCCAATCTACGTCATACGACAACCGCCAACCGAGCTATATACGTTTAAGGATGCGTGTGTACCGTTCGACTGGCCGCGTGTCGTCGCTCTTCTCTGCTTCTTCTTTTTTTTTTCTTTTTTTGAAAGTCAACTTTCCGCGATCGACAGGCAATATACTCTCTGCTGCGATCTGGAACGGACTTTTTTTTTGCCCTCTCTTTCTCGCGAATCTCGCTCGGGAGATTAACGACGATCGTTTTTCATTTGTGAGATTTTTTTCGAATTTGTATCTTAATTTTTTTTTTCACGTTCGTATTTTTTTTTCATCACTCGAGCACTTGTTGCCTTTACCGCAGAAACCTTTTTCTTATACTCTCGCGAGCATTTCCGTGCTTTCGAATGACCTTGCCGGTTGAAGTGAAAGAAAGAAACAACTTTTACAAGTTAATGTGGTTCAGAGAGCAACATGTTTTTTCAATGTTATAACTTTGGAATTTATCTCGACTGAAAATTAAGTTTTTAAAGAAACGCATAACACACGAGATTTGGTTTTCATTGTGACTTTGCTTAACATACGGATATCCTTATTTGTACAGCCAACGCGACATGAATCAATAGTTAATGTTTTTTTGTCTCTCTTTCTTTACAGGTATTTACAAGAAGTCGGTTACACCGACACAATAATAGATGTACGATCAAACAGGGTGCGGTCCCTGCTTGGTTTAAATAATAATGCAGACTCAGAAGATACAAATACTCCAGCCCTCAATGGGAACGAATTATCAAACAAACGCGCTAGCGAATTTAAGAATACAAAATTTAAGAATTCTTCTCCGAGAAAAGAAGGGTACAAGGTAAGTCTATTAGGAATTAGCTTTTATAACAATGTATTTCGATTCGACTGAGTTAATTGAGGATTTGTTTTTCTCGCTTTCGCAGCAACAGCCGTCATCGATTGCCGAAGCTATGATTCTGGATACAGAAGCAGCTGTTATGGCGAATTTCGAATTCCTTGCCCACACGGATATCGACATGGAAGAAGATGAGAATGACGGCGAAGAGGAGATTTATGACTCAAACACAGACGCCAAGCAAAATAAAGTAAGAAAGTGTAGGGAAGAACGGGGATAGTTGGTCGAAATTTCGTATCTGATTTTTCTTTCTTTTTTTCCAAACAACTATGTGAATGTAATTGAAAAAGACGAAGTGCTATCTGAAATAATACTCATGATTTCCAAAGATATCGAGAAAGTTGAAGACGTTTTCTTTTATCGATGAATTTTTTGGCCAACATACCCCGTGCGCTAGACAGGTTGGCCAAGGAACTGGGGCATGTTGGCCAGCAATAAAGTGTTCAAAAAGCAGAAAATAATGGTGCTATTGTTTTTAATTAGAAAATTGACCTAAGAAACATCATATAGAACTCGTAACTTCAGTAAAGCATCAAATCAAATTGATAATATAGCGTGAAATAAAAAACAAAAACTTTTGAACATTTAATAAATCAAAAATAAATCATGATGAGAATGAATGAAACTAATACATTATTTGCCAATACCACAAACTAACCTTTTCTTTTTAATTGCATAAGATTAACACGTCTCATTTTTGCATTATGCAGTCTTTCTAAAAGCTGTTCTTTTCTTTAGTGAATTTAATAATTGGAGTAGTGGGTTTATTTTCTCTTTTTCTTTAGAGTTGCTATTTATTTTTTCCTACAGGCTTAATTTGGTAATGAAAAAACTCATGATAAAGTAATTATTTGATCGGAAATGCCCCAGAAAAGTTGGCCAACTTGTCCCAAGGGTGCAGTAGCATTCGTGATTTACGAAAATAACATTAGAATTCGCAATAAAGAAACTCCAATAATCAGTCTTAAAAAAAATTCTTTACAATCAAAAAAATTTTTTTTCAATCGAAACAACTCAAATATTCTGCGTCACTCAAATCGATTGCAACGCTCTCTGTTGCTTGAGTGTTCAGTTATTAATCATCTACAACTCACCCCGCATGCCAATTAGCCCCGATGCCCCCTATTCTTTGTTAATGCGCGAGAGCTTTCAATCTATACGATAACGGCAATGTCATTTTGCTTTCAGACGTCTATACTGTTAGGAGAAGATGTTGATGCTGAAGCAGAAGCGGTTTTAAATGAATTAAATCTATTAACAGAACACGAAGAATCTATTATTCACGTAGAAATGGATGCTGTTGAGTGGAGTAAGTGTCTTGTGCATCAACGAAACTAATTATCGAGGATTTTGGAGCGTTATTTAATTTTTTTTTCTTTGCGCGAAGGTGCGATGCGTAGGGGAATGCAACAAGACACACGACGTCCTGGCGAGGAAGGTAGTTCGTCATTGGGCTTAGGAGAACTAGCACAATTGACTGTCAATAATGACGCTGAAGCGGCGTATGACGTAAGTTCGAGTGTCTCGTCTCGAAGCTTTTAACTCTTTCAACTATCAATTAACGACGATTTGCATTCGAATATAGATGACAACAAATAACGAAGAGCCATACAGGAAATCCTGGAATGCCAAGTACACGCTGCGTTCACACTTTGACGCTGTCAGAGCTCTTGTCTTTCATCCGACCGATCCTGTCCTGATTACTGCGAGTGATGATCATACGCTCAAGCTGTGGAATCTTCATAAGACTGTTCCCGCTAAAAAGTGAGCAGAAGCTTCAATCGTTTTTGAATGATCAACGAGAGCGTAGAGAGCTTTGGTTCTAAAATCAGCGTCGCTTCTTTTCAGATCAGCGTCACTGGATGTCGAACCTTTGTACACATTTAGGTCACACACAGGCCCAGTTTTGTGCTTAGCAATGGACAACACTGGCAGTCATTGTTTTAGCGGTGGACTAGACGGCAAAATACACTGTTGGACACTCCCGTCGGCCAACATAGATCCTTACGACTCGTATGATCCTAGTCTACTTAGTCAAACGCTCTCCGGCCACACCGATTGCGTTTGGGGCTTGAGTATGTGTCATCCACGTTCGCAATTGTTGTCGGTTAGCGCAGATGGAACCGTCAAACTGTGGAGTCCCGCGAGTAAAACACCACTCCTTCGCACCTACACATCCGAGAAAGGTAGGTGGCACTTGTTGGAGTTCGCAAAATTTGCAGTTTTGACGAAAGGCAATGCTAATGATGATGTTTGTGCACTTGCAGACAGACGTCCTACATCTGTAGATTTTATACGGGACGAACCGAATAAACTGGTCGTCGCCTACGAGCAAGCATGTGTAATATTTGATACGGAAACTGGCTCAGTTGTATCTAGATTAGATGGCGATGAAACGCAAGGCGTTAATCGGCTCGTAGCTCATCCTATACTGCCATTGGTTGTAGCAGCCAATGAGGACCACCACATTCGTTTTTATGATCATCGTTCGGCTACCCTCGCACATGCAATGGTAGCGCATTTGGACGCTGTTACTAGTCTTGCTGTAGATCCTAATGGTCTTTATCTACTTTCTGGAAGTGAGTGTTCGCCATCTTTGCAAATGACAATTGATAATTGTTGCTTCTTGCTGATTCACTCTAACGCCGATTACTTCTCGTTCTCAGGTCACGATTGCAGTATAAGATTGTGGAATATGGATAACAAGACATGTGTCCAGGAGATAACAGCACACCGTAAAAAGTTTGATGAAAGTATTCTAGACGTAGCATTTCATCCTTCGCGGCCATTTATCGCAAGTGCAGGCGCCGATGCTCTCGCCAAAGTATTCGTGTGAATACCAAAATCAGATCAAAATTGTCTGGTCTGAGTCATTTAATGGTTTTTGTACTCATATTTTTTGTAGATTTACGTGTACGCATTACACTTCCAAATCCGTTTTAAATTAAGATATTATTATTAATAGAAATAACTAATTAGAAAATACCTTATTGAATGTTCAGACACGCAGTATAAGGTACGATTATTGTATAATTTTCAAAATTAAAACTATTTCAAGTTAAGTCTTTCTTTGTTAATAAAAAAAATCATCACTTGTTGGTAGATATCCAGTGAATTTGCACACCACGACGATACGATCTGCCATTCCTTGTGTAATAATAGCTAAAATCAGCCAATTAACATTTTTCGTTTTTTCTTTCGTCAAGTTTAACTACAATTTTATTGATATTATAGTTCACGCGCATATGAACCTTAGTTGTGCCTTGGATTATTTTACAAAATAATAGTACAAACATTAGATATGCGAACCGAATTCTCAGAAATTTTTGTTGTAAATTATCGAAATTCGAAACTCATACTGTACACAATACGCATAAACATTAGTTGGACATAAATGAAAAACTCTTGAGATCCAATCGTTTCTTGAATTTTATTTATTAAAAAGTTTACTTTTTTTGTCCAGAGGTAATAGACGTATATAGATTTATATAGGACTCCATAATAAAAATTAAATCAACACATTTTATAGAGCTATTGATTTTTCATGATAATTCATATTTTCTACAATTTTAGCAAATATAAAATGTAATTACATACTTAAGTTGGTTAAATGTACAATTTAAATGTTGATATTGAATATATACTCGATGCAAAAAATGATATTCAATAACTGCCTCTGAGCGAGAAATTGTGAGAGATAGATAAAGGAACAAGTCGAAAATGACAATAAAACAAAAGACGGTCAAATTATAAAGTATATAGGCTGTATAATTTCATTTGTCGCGGCCATGATGATATAGAGGGTATATCATGAAAGGTAAATTATATACTTCATTATGTATACGCAGGTAGTTACAAAATCTAATTTTTTGTCGTTAATCATAGTTTACGAAGATCGAGGACAAATACACTGCCATCAGAAGCCGAAGCTCCAACTTTGTCTCCCCTACTGTTCCAGCACACTTCGAAAATTCCTCCTGTTCCTTTGTAGCTATGCACTAGTTGACCATTCTGTGGAAATCAAATAAAAAAATTTTGAGTATACAGAAACAGACAAACTTTTTTACACTCAAAACACCACCGATCTGATCTCATTCGAATTGCGATCGCTTACCTGCGTGGACCATATGTGAACGTATTTGTCGAAACTGCCGCTAGCCAAGAATTTGCCGTCGGGACTAAAAGCTACGCTGTATACTGGCTCGGTATGTTTTGTTAGAGTATAAATGCAGGCACCGCGATCGATGTCCCAAAGTCTCACTGTCGAATCGAACGACGCACTGACCAGAGTCAAGTTCATGTTCGGATTTTGCGTGCCGGGCCCAGTTGGTGACCACTTGATTGTGTAAATTTCTTTACTGTGCGCTTGCAGATCGTGCAGACACGCGTCCTGCTTCATCGACCAGATTTTCAGTGTCATATCGTCCGAACAACTGGCCAACAGATTTCCTTGCGGATCCCACTTGATGGCGTTCACCTCGTTCTGAAAATCGATTGTTACTTTCAAACTCAATTCATCCCACAATTTTTCTTTCCACGACAACCGACACTCAAACATTCACGCTTTCACTTTAACAGCACTATTAAACAGTTACGAAACGATAATTACCGTATGTCCATGGAAGCTCTTGATTGGTCTATCGACATGAAGTTTGCACACATGAATACATTGATCAGTCGAGCAACTAGCGAAAGACGTATTCGTTTGCCAGTCGACGTCCAGGGCAGGTGCTAAATGAAAACTAAATTGTTGAGTACATTGGCCGCTCGCAGCATCCCAAATAATAGTGGTTTTGTCGACTCCAGCGCTGAGAATGTAGTTGCCTTTCTTGTTCCATTTCAGTGCGAAAATAGGTCCCTTGTGTTGCCCTAATGTCGACGCTAGTCTACCGTCAGTCGTCCAGATACGAGCGTATCCATCGTAACTACCAGTCGCTAATAGAGTTCCATCACACTGAAAAAAATTGGTCGTTATTGATTTACAAGTCGTCATCGATATAGTTACGATTGATTATTCTCTTCATCGAACTCACGTTCCAATCGAGAGAAGTAACGTCCTTATTACTAGGGACTTCAGTACCGCCTCTCTGTATACAATGTCTCAGGACTAGTTGATTGGGAGACTGAGAATTGTCAGACATGTCCCATATGCGAGCCGTGCTGTCTCCAGAACCAGAAGCCAACAGGTCTGTGGTGGGATTCCAAGCACAAATGAATACTTCCGACTCGTGTCCACAGAGTTTGGTAGCTTTGTTGGCCGGAATCTTGACGGAATTGACATTGGGTCCGCCGCCTTGTCCTTGCTGTTGATCGTCAACGTCCATTTCAGCTCGATCGCCTCCTTTGTCGTTATTGCCAACTCCGTCGTTTGGGGGTACTGCTGAAACATAGCAATTTTTTATTCGGATTGTTAGATATTATAGATTTTTATATAGCAATCAACGATATAATATCGTTGTCTTACGACGGTTTGTCAAAGGTTTGCCTTGCGCGTGGAAATACTACGATACTCTCAACCGGTCTAAACTCTACGATTTCGACGACGCCAGATTACAAACAACATTACGACCGAGCCTAAGGATTCTTCGCATCATTGTATTATCCTCGTCCCAACGAAAGATCTCGTCTGTACGGACTATGAATACTAAATCTATAGTCTGTAGTTCCGCCCTTTGAAAAGTGGAAAATTCCAATCCATGGGAAAGTTGTCGTGATGATTAAATAATTTTCGTCTAAACGAGTGTTTGTTTCTAGCTGAACGACATGACAAAGGTGAATTTTCAAAATTTTTTCTTATAGAAATTGAAAATTAATATTATAAATAAAAATAAAATTATTGAAGGAAAAAAAATTTTGAAAAATTCCATGTCTACGTAGCTAAAACATTACTTGCTCTACCTGGTTATGAGGGAGGTCTATAAAAATTGAAGTTTTATTGACCAGGGTGTACCAGGATATAAAAAGGAAAATTTAATACATTTGTAACAGTACAATATCAAATCAACAAATACCTTCTTCGCCATTTGTATCTTGAATTTCGGTTTTGAGCTGTTGCTTTTGTTGATTCTGCTGATTTTGCTGATTCTGTCGAGATGCAACAATGTCAGGCATAACAGCATCAATTAACGACAGAGACTCAACCATTCGTTGCTCAGTGCCATCCTCCCCAATTGATATTTCAGCTTCAGTATATAACAATCCTTTCTGGAGCACACATAATAGTGCTGCGGGAGGCACTAAGGCACCATTAATGTTGCTCTGGGATATATGTGACTCTATACCAAATGTGTATGCCGAGTGTTGGAATCCTGAAAGAAATATATATGAGAAAATTAGCTGATTTAATCAATATTTTTATGTTTTTGTTTAAAAATAAAAATCATCTACTTGAGGCTGTTATTAATAATTATTTGTAAGTTGTCTTTTACATAAAAAAACAATTAATTGAAGCATTAAAAAACTGCAATCAACATGATGCTTGTTGTTGACAATACAGTGGAAAGCAAACTCCAACATTACAAAAAATGTGTAAGAGATAAAGGTAAAATTCGAACACTTCGTGGTTATAAGAAAAAAAAAAAGAAGTATCGCTATTATAAATTTAACAATAGAAAACGACTCTTGACCAACAATAGAATATTTTTGAGTCAAAACAATGGTGAAATTTGAGGTTATCCGAGGAGGCTATGCAGCTTACCCGACTCTTGGAGGTATCTGTAAACGAGGAAGTTGACTTCATCGCTGGAGAAGCTCATTTTTCTAATCACCTAGCTTGACCCTTCACAGATAAAACATAATTTTTTTCTGAGTTCCACCTTATAAGACTGGCACGTACACAAAAAAAAATACACCTGCCGCCACAGACTCGGAAAGTTACGCGTTGGCTGCCAAAATGATGCGCCGCTACCGCTACCCGACTCGGCACTCCTTTTACCACTTACTCATGCTCATCTCAAATGTTTAACGGGTAATTCAAGAAAATATATAGCTCAAATAGGTGAACCTAAATTTTATACTCCAATAGCTTAATTTCCACAAAAAAATTGTTTTTTCAAGATATAAACAATTTTTAGTATTGTTACAAATGATCAAGGATTACAATCAAATAAACTCCTGAGTTTCCGACATGATTAAACAACCAAAATTAGCATGCGCAAAAATTACAAAAAAATTTTTTCAAAAAATTTTGTTTTCCATTAATGAAAACAAGTATAATAGGTCAGTTCAATCTCAAAATTCTTCAAGCAGAAAAATAGATTAAGATTTTCAAATATTTTACTCCGAAATTTTATGTGCATTTCAATTTAACATGCAGTATTGAGGAGTCTGCAAGCTATTTGCTTAGCAAGTAAAATCTATCGCGGTTCGGTTGGGTGGCTTACCTGTATTAATCTGCTAAATTATCCTGATTTTTTCTCTAACGTTTCGGAATTCAAGAAAAAATGTTTATATTTATTTTTTTTTAATAGTATATAATTTTTAAGTCATTGAATTATTCAGTGACAATTAAATACCTAAGTGATATTTCTCAAGTAAAGATATTCCAGTAAAATTCAAATAATTTTAGTATTGACGAAATGGAAACATTAATTATCATGACAATTGTTTGTTATTTTGGTAACTTACGTATTATTTGATTAAGTTGTTGTCAAAAAAATTATTATAAAGTTTTTAAAATGAACAAAATTATTAAACAATCACTGCAGTAAAATTTCATTCTAATTATTAATAAAATAAAATTAATTTTCAGATGAAAAGCTATTCTATTGTGTAATGCATTAGGAATACAACAAAGAAATTTGTTTTTATATTTTTATTATATAATAAACGCTTTACAGAACTAAAGTCTCCTGCAACTTCAGTTGTTTTTTGCTCTTGGCCTTGACCTGAGCAGCAATTCGGTCAAGATCTCTCCTACCTTGACTGGTCAACTTGCGACCACCAGTGGGAGTCTTCTCAATCAATTTGAGTTGTTCCAAGCTCTGGAGTGCCTTACGGGCAACACCACCAGCTGATCTGCAGAAGTGGCTTGGGTGGGTACCATTGCGTTTTCGTCCTCCAAAAATTTTGGTAACAGCACCAACACCAATGGGGCTGCGAATGTAAATGTGACGAACAAGGGCAGCACATCTGACGTAGTACCAGTCAGGGTCATAGGGAGCCAGTTCCTTGAACTTGGCAGATTTGACAATGTCAATCCACTCTGGGACCTTCATTTTGCCAGTCCTGAAAGCAGATCAATTTTTAATTAAACTATTCCTAGATTATTCTCTATGATTATATCTGCTTTGCTAGCTATCACAACTGCACTGCTTTTATAACTTTAGTTGCAAGTTGATTAATTTGTGCTCAAAACACAACAAAATAAAAGAGGTTTAGGTGTATAACAGAATCCTCAAAAATCACGAGAAAGCACATGGTTTACAATGCAACTTGAGTTATAATGATTTTGATGTACAAAGGTGACTCGGTTATACGCGAATGAGGTTAGGCGCAAAAGAAAATTAAAAACTTACTTTTTCAAGAAAGCAGAGAATGCTTTGACGAACTTGTGCTGATCAACATCTTTTAACGTG
Source organism: Galeopsomyia nigrocyanea (assembly GCA_035047105.1). Classification (NCBI taxonomy): domain Eukaryota; kingdom Metazoa; phylum Arthropoda; class Insecta; order Hymenoptera; family Eulophidae; genus Galeopsomyia; species Galeopsomyia nigrocyanea. The sequence goes on from JAWWMK010000008.1 coordinate 2,193,962, forward strand.
ACAGACGGCATCTGGAAAATGGAAAAATGTCATTAAAAATCGAAAATAATTAACGCAAAATGTGAGAAAGCCACGTGAGTAGATGGCTCGTAAACAAAAGGCGTATGGCAAATTCTCTAGAGCTTTTTCATTTTTATGTAACCTATAATGGAATATTGGACTTTAAACTACAGAAATTACGTGAGATACATAACAAGTTTTTGTTTAAAATTACTTTTGATAGTAGCAAATCTGTCAACAATACGTCTCCAAAGACTTGCCGAACGGAAAAGGCTAGCGAAGGTAGTCAAGCGAGAGAGCTACTATGTGAAACAAGGAAGTGAATTTACTTCGATCTATCGAACATGTGATTTTTGAAATTTGCCCGCGAAACTTTTTTCCTTTTTCATTTTGATTTTACAATGGTTTTCAATCCCACTTGTTGCTAATAAACGAGTTAATTCGATAATATTACTATGATATGAATAAATCTACCTTACTTTGTAAAGAATTAAGTATTATTGAATGTGTGGTAATAGATGACTTTTTGAAACGAAAATAGTTCAGATACATATTGTTCGATTGTAAATGCACTTGAAATTTGTTGGGACCAAATGAACCTTTCAGTTTCAATCTATTGCTTTATAATAGAATTATTATACGTTTTCCACTTGATTTTCTAACAAATCTATATGTAATGGGAAGAGTTTAGTTGACCGTCAGTTGTCAGATTGACGATCGACAAAACCCAACAAATCTCCAGTCCGCGCGAAACGACCTCGGTGGTTGCGCGCATTTTCCATAACACAAAGCAAGCGGAAAAAGACGAAAACAAAGTATACTTATATTTTATGTTTGCTAATTGCCAATAAAATGCAATAGATTTCCTGTGTTATTTTATGCAGTTGCAATTGTGACTTGGAACCGCAGTTGAATCGAGCGCGTGTCTAATCTTTTGTTTACGCGTCAACGGAGGAGTTTATAATTTGTTTCATGTATAAAAAAGTGGACTAAAAATTTTAGGTGGTTCAGAAAATCTGAGAATTTTGATATTTTCAACTGTTAAATATTCGTTTCCAAATAATTTTTCCAAATGAGTGCAAATCTTGAGTGTTCACTGGTCAAATAGAAAAAATCAATAGAGAATGAAATAAAGGTTCATGGCAAATAAATTTCAATCAAATGCAAGATCAACAAATCCTTGCGAAATCCAAGATTACGTGCCAAAGTGTGTATAAACATAGCGATTCGCACTGCACACGAGTGTAAAACAAAAGAAACACAATAGTGAGGTATTGGAAATATATATGTGTATATATATGCGTATATCGCTTGTGCAACGTGCCATTGACGACTACATTTTGCAAAAGCATTGGAAAATCATCACACAAATACGTCAAGATCTAATCCGATTGTGCATCAGCGTCGTCGCGCGCATAACGCTAAAATCCCGTTAATAAACACATTGTCGCATATAGCCTAGGTATTGTATACATATATCTTCTATACCTACACAGATACACATCCGCAACACACATTGAGACTACGGAGAGCTACCGACAACAGGCGATCGTCGGCCGCACAAGAAAGGGAGAAAGCAGATATATACATATATAGTGGCGCGAGGCTGTGAGTAAACGTGTGGTGTATATGTGTGAGTGCCAGGTGTATTGAATGCCGCTACAGCCGCGCCGAGCAAAATAATAATACCTATTCGTGGCCCCGCGCGCAGTGTGTCCGCGGCTTGCACATGCGCTTTTCCGCAGTGTTGCTTATATACTTATAAAAGGATCGTCGGCCATCAGTAGTGTGTGCATGCATCGCCAATACGGTCGTGTTCGTTTTCGCCGTGTCTACTCTGCCCGCCTCTATTTTTATTGTATTGGAAAATGAGCATCGCCAGCAGTAGCGGGAAGATTCGCGAGGAATCGTCAACAACGTGGATTTCCCATTGGTGAGTCTCCATACCCACAGATATGCGCGCGTAGGAGAGAGAGTGTGTGTGTGCGCGCGCGCGACCGCGAGTACAATATAATATGCAATACGCCTCCACCTCTCTTGCCTCTCTCTTCTCTCTTAATCTTTCGTTGAGGCCTCGTATATATGACAGTTCGTTTACATACTCTTTATATGCAACAAACGCGGACCTATACGTACGCAGGTTGATTTCGTAAATATATATCGGCGGGCTCGCGGCGCGAAGAGCGTGTTGTATATAGCGAGAGTGAGTGAGAGAGAGATATATAGCTCCGAGAGAAAGAGAGAGAGAAGGAGAGGAGATAGAAAGAGAGAGCGCGAGAGGGAGAGAGCCTCTGCCCGATATGTAGGTATATCGATTGGCGTGTGCGCTTTTTCCACCCATCACTCGGTGGCCAGTGAATCGTCCGCACGGATACGACGACGACGACGACACGACACTCTGCCTGGGCTGCCGCAGCTCTCTCGTGTGTATGTTTGTGTATGTGTGTTTGCTACGGTTCGCGCGCGCGCGCTCGTACGACTACGAGGTGTCCGCCTCCTCAATCCCTCTCTATCTCTATCTCTGTTTCTCGTGTTCTCGTGCTCAACGTTTGTGTATTGTAGGTGCGGAAATTAGTGGAGCGACGCCAAAATACGAGCAGAGAGTGTGACGCAGTTTCGCCGTCCGCCCGCAGTTTTGCGCTGTGTTCGCCGACGACCTCGCCTCTCCTCTACTGGGTGAGCTTCTGCCGCAGTTGAGCACCGAGCCTCGGCCACCTAAATTCCCTCTCTCAAGGCAGCTCAAGCACCAACAATCCCAAGTGGTGCGTTTGTTTGTGTGTGTCTGTTGGTGTTGGTGTTGTGTTTGCTCACATTGAGGATATCTCCCTCTCTGCAACACCTGATTGCAGTTTGCAAGGCCCATTTGACAACATGCCAGGACTCATCGCTGTTAGTGATTTTATCGAGGAGACCAGGGGTGACTACAATTCACCTACCACCTCCACATTTGTCTCCAGGATGCCACAGTGCCGACAAACTATTGCTGCACTGGAGGAGGTGAGTGTTTGTCACTGCAGATAAACTGCTTCGGAATCGCTTATTCACTGATAAAGCTACTTCTTTGGCAATCAAAAAAATTCAACAAAATATTGAGAATTCCTTAGGCTCATCAATGCAAGTCAAAAAAATATGATATTTTGGTGAACAGTTTTGTTCCAATGAGACATTTTTTTGCTTAAGCATTTCAATTCCGATACATTTTTAGAAATATTTATATTCAACCAGGTGGAGGAAAAAGATATTGTGTCTATTTGTTTATCCATACTTACTAATTGACTTAGCACAGTACTGTGATACCAAGGTTGGATATTATAAAATAATGATTCATATATATCCAAAACAAGAAACATGCGCATGCCATTTTCACACATTATTTTTTTTGCATAATACATAAATAATATTGATACCCAAAAGATATTATGTTTGTGCACATCAACATATAAGTCAGCTCATAACTATTGTTGAAAGGATAGTATGAAAATGATTTATTTTTCTATTAAATAACAATCAATTAGTCCGCCAGATTTTTAAATGTTAATGTTCTCTGCATACTTATGTTATCTTTCCAATAAATTTTTTATATTTGTAAATGGTGTAAAATGAAATTGATGTTCTAAGAATAAGTATATTGTGTTACAGAATCAATAATAATTTCAATACTGTTGTATGTAACCTTGAAACAGCAATATCACATGTCAAAATTCAATACATGCATTGAACTGAGTTCTGAGTTTTCTCTACAAGAAAGCTTCAACATATTTTTTCATTATAATTTTCAAAACTTATCATCTTATGAAATGATAAGCTGAAATTAATAAGTACATATTGTTAAGATGCCATATCAAGTAGGCTTTCTTTACAGTGGTATCAAATACCATGATTAAATTTACTATTTGTTTTATTCTAGACTCTAGATTTTGATAGAGATGGACTCACAAAACTTAAGAAAGCAATCAAGGCAATCTATAATTCAGGAAATGGTTGGTGGTGTTTTGACAAATAAATGTATCACTCTAATTTAATAAATTTACAAAATGACTATAATGTGTAAATTTGCATTTTCTAGCTCATGTTGACAATGAAATGTACTTGGGTAGAGCTTTGGAAAGACTGGGCGACGCTGCACTCAAAGAGCAAGAACCAGATATTGGTGCAGCATTTCTCAAATTTGCCGTTGTTACCAAAGAATTGAGTGCATTGATGAAAACATTGGTAATTATTTATTAATGAGCACTTTTTGTTGATTAAAATTGTAATATAACACCTTAATAATGTATTTGCAGATGCAAAACATAAGCAACATTGTAATGTTTCCATTGGACTCTGTATTAAAAGGAGACTTGAAGGGGGTCAAAGGAGACCTGAAGAGACCTTTTGATAAAGCCTGGAAAGATTACGAAGCTAAATATGCTAAAATTGAAAAGGAAAAGAAGCAGCATGCTAAAGAGGCTGGCCTCATTCGTACAGAAATCACTGCAGCCGAGGTTGCAGATGAAATGGAAAAAGAAAGGCGACTATTTCAGTTACAAATGTGTGAAGTAAGTTTTCTCAATAGCATCACTTCAACAATTGTTAATATATATCAAAACTAATGAAACTGTATTTTTCAGTATTTAATTAAAGTTAATGAAATTAAAACTAAGAAAGGGATAGAACTCCTGCAACATTTAGTTGAATATTATCACGCACAAACAAAGTAAATACTTGTTATTTTTTAGATTAAATCAATGAAATGCAATTAAAAACTAATGTTTGCACAATTTCAGTTACTTTCAAGATGGGCTTAAAACGATTGAACACTTTGGTTCTTATGTGGTGGACTTAAGCATGAAACTCCAAAAAATTCGGCAGACTCAAGACGAAGAAAGGCGCCGCCTGATGGAACTTAGAAGTCTGTTACGAAGTTCTGGATGTGATAAAGAGGTATTGATTTATCTTGTTATATGCAGTTTTAGTGTACATATGAAACTAACAATGTTCTCCTTTATAAAACAGTTAAATACAAATGCAAGCAGTGGATACTCGCTTCATCAATTACAAGGTGACAAGCAGCACGGCGTGACGCGTACTGGGCACCTTCTGAAAAAGAGCGAAGGCAAGATGAGACGCGTCTGGCAAAAGCGACGATGTTCCGTGCAGGCGGAGGGATATCTAGATATATGTCACGCTGACGAGAGCAAACCTCCAACGAGGGTGAATTTATTAACGTGCCAAATTAAACTGGTACCTGACGATAAAAGGAGCTTTGACCTTATAAGTTGTAAGTTTTAAATTTCATGATGAGTATTTTCAGGCGATCGAAGTATTTTTTCCATCTAGACCATGACTAAAGACGTGCCTTTCGTAACGTTTCAGATAATAGGACTTACCACTTTCAAGCGGAGGACGAATCAGATCAGCGGGCGTGGATGTCCGTCCTAGTCAACTGCAAAGAGCGCGCTTTATTGAGAGCTTTTGATGCTAGTGGTAAACCAGAAGCGAATCACGGTAATCCTAGTTTAGTTGAGCTTCAACAAGCTGTAATAAGGTGTGTTATGAGGTTACCCGGTAACGATAAGTGCTGTGACTGTTCTTCACAAAATGGTAAGCATCGGCTTTAATTGATCACTCTCTGTCGGAAAATTATACGCTCGAACGTTATTAATGAGGTTTTTCAATGCTCTTGTGTTTTTGCAGATGCTACTTGGCTGTCGACAAATTTTGGGATAATTGTGTGTATAGAATGTAGCGGTATCCACAGGGATTTAGGTGTTCATATTTCTAGAATACAATCGTTAACGTTAGACAACATAGGTACATCCCAGTTACTGTTAGCAAGATACATGACAAATCAAGCTTTCAATGAAGTTATGGAAGCAATGTTACGTCACAATTTTAAGCCTTCTCCCACATCTACAATGTGCGTTGTAACTTTCACCAACGTAATTTACAGCGATCGCTGTAGCGAGTAGCTGTAATTATAATAAATAACGTAACGTTGATTTAATTTGCAGGGAAGAAAGGTACGAATTTATTAGAGCCAAATATGTAGATAAAAAGTATATCACGAGGACTTGCGTTAACGAGCAAGATCTGCTATCGGATCTGGAGCATGCTGTAAATAACCGAGATTTACACCACTTGTTACAAGTTTATGCAGAAAACGTAGATTTATCGTCTAGTTTACCTACTTCGGTAAGTTTCGCAGCAGCGTAAGCTTCGAGTGTAAATTGCAATACATCGGCGTTGTCTAAATAAACATTCTCGCTTTAGGATTTAAGCGAAACCGCTCTGCATTTGGCGATTTTGCGAGAAATGGGAAACAGCCTGCACATCGTCGACTTTCTCATACAAAACATGCCGACAGGCAGTATAGACAAAGCCACGACGGATGGAGATACCGCGCTGCATCTCTCCGCTAAGCATGACAAAGCCGAAGCTATGAAATTACTATTAAGAGCGGGCGCCGATCCAACGCTTCGTAATAAGCAAGGGAAGACTCCGCTGGACATTGCTCAAGAAGTGGGTCACCACACATGTCAAGAACTGGTGAGTTTATTAATAAAAATTTGCACTCGCTATCTTTGCCTGAAATAACGAATCGGGTTGGAGAGTCATGAGTAATTTGACATTTTTGCTTTTCTTGCAGTTAAATCACGCGTTGCAGCGACAAAAGACTTTATTCGAAAATGTAAATATCGACTGGAATCTTACGCACGAAGAGGCATCGACAGACTTTTCCGACGACGAGACTATCATCGAGGAAAGAGTAAGTTACGCTATCAACGCATTTAAAAACGAAAATAAAAATGAATTTTCACGCTTGTTGTTGTAACAATTACAGAATGGCTGCTCTACACCCGAGAAAAAGTTACGAAGTAGACCGCCGTCGTATGCCGGTGGTACGGATACAGGCGTGACCGATTCTCCGGTGACATTGCGCAGTCGAAGCAGTACCTGCGATAGCTTGCAGAGTGGCCTGTCTCCGGGTTTTTGCACGAGCAAAGAACAAATGCCGCCACCTCCGCCGCCGCAAATAAAAAAACCCGTTATCGGTACGTACGCTCAGCTATTTTCGTCACATTAGCTTTTAATAACGTTTGAATTACGATTAAAATGAATAATCAATTCAAGAGAGTGTGCAATTACTGTCAGGTACAACCAGCTAACAAAAAAACTACTTAACAATTAATGTTCGATGTTCACACACGTTTTTTATTGTTGATTTGGGTTTCTCATTGGTGTAACAGACAATATTTTTTTCGTTGGCTTTTCGTTTTTGATTCTTATTATTTACTCATTCAACCACTAGTTATCATTGAAATTTGCTTTGATTAGTTTGTAAGTTTAGTCATTAAACAAAATTACAATTACTTTGATCAAAAAATCGCAGCATATCTATTTGCACTCTTCCAAAGCAAAGTAATTTTAATTTTTCCAAAGGTGGCCACTAACTTTTTTTTTCAATTTAATCCGCTCGTGCTTGTTTAACGTGCTTTTGATTTAATGCATTTTCGATGTTGTATATGCCACGTACATCCAACAACGACAACATGAAGAGAAAAAAAAACACATCAGCTTTTGATATTATTTTTCACTCATTGAGACACACATAGTGAACTTTCGATGATAATCCACATACAACAAGAAAGCTCATCCAGTCATCTGTACATACAGTCGTGAATTAGCATAGAGACGATCAGTAAAAGTAGTCAGTGGCCATCTGCATTAGAATCATCTTAGCCGTAGTTAATCATTATGTATAAACATGAAAGAAAAAAAAACAAACAAAACCACAGATAGAACACAAATAATAATGATGAAAAACCATGTCGATTGTCGACACGATCTCGATCGTTCTCGGATCGTAAAGCAATGACCCGATTATTTGTAGTCCCGACGCCGGTGGTGCCGGACGTCTCGATAAACTTTCACGGCTCGCTGAAGAAGAGGGTGGCGCCGGCACCGCCGCCCGGCACGATCCTCGACACCAGCGGCTCCGGCCAAGCTCTACTGGCCTCGCATTACGGCACCTTGCCCTCGGCCTCGCACGCCAGGACCACAAGTGAGCCCATTTTCACTAGTTACCCTAGCGATTATTATTCCAACGCTACTGGCTCCGACTACTTTCGTAAGAGTACGCTGATTCTTTTTTATTTTTATTTACTCTCTAAAAATGAGAGACACCTCCCTTGCGTGCCTTTTTTTTTTTTTTTTTTGCTGTTTTAGTTGTGTGTATAGAAATAATAGCGTAGGGCATTGCTAATAACTTAATTCTACTAATTTTGTAAATAATCACGATGCTGCTTTTAACATTGTTTTTTTTTTAAATACCGAAACAAAATTTTTTCTTTTCACAAAGATCAATGCGCGTTCACTGAGTTTTCATCGTTTAACAAAAGAATACAAAGAAAATTTAGCTTTGAAATGAAAAAGGAAGCAAGCCGTCCAATATATCGACGGCATACACAAAGCAAAATCGATACGACACGTCCTCCCGCACACACGCATATATATACACACACAGTCGATTGATATTGACGTTACGTTTGCCGTCGCAGGTATTGACAAGATAGGTCTGAATACGTCGACGCTGCAAAGGCCGCGGAATCCGCCTCCACCGGCGCCGCCGACCGTCACCACAACTGGCACTGGTGGTGTTGGCGGCGGTGGTGGTGGTGGTGGTGGTGGTGGCGGTGGTACCACGTCCGCGAGGCTGTCCGACGAGCCGGGCGCCGAAGCCACCGATCCTACCCTCGGGAATCCTCTGCCGCCTCCCAGAAAGGTAATGTATTTTATTCCCTCGTTCTTCTCGATTCATATTATAAGTTAAATTTCTATATTAAAGACAGATTATTCGATTGTTGTATACATACGCATACGAGCCTCTCATATTATTAATCTGTCTGTTTTATCGAAATATCTGACGCAAGGTGAACTGTTTGGCGTATATGTATTTGTCAGTCTTTAAAAATCATCAGTTTAAGAAAAAACTACGCACCACCTTACAAGTTGGGTAAATAAAGCCTCGCGCGTGATCCGTGTCGATTCGTATGAGCAGGTAAATCTGTTTGTTGGGTGGACGACTTGTTTTCTATTTTTTGTCACTAAAATTACGTAATGTGCTTTACTTAATATATATAATATTGCTTTGTAAAACGGGGTAAACAGCCCTGAAAAGATTCTAGGCCAGAGTCCATGAAAAAATGTGCAAATAGTTACGAGAGCAGCGATGGACGTATGAGCTGCTCTAATTTCCTCTAATTATTTTTTTTTAAGTGTGCGTGTGACGTTTTTCTTTATCGTAGACGTATTAATGTTTGGTAATAGGAATCAATACACAACCTTGCGATATATACGGATATCCGTCGGTTTTCTTTTCATCAATGAAATTTCGTTCTAACTACGTTTTCAATTGTGAAGTGTAAAGAGTGCAATTTTCTTTGCGAATTGTTGCATAAAATAAACGTAGCTGATTATATCTCGCGTCAAAGTTTTTTTTTCCGTGTTTTCTACCTATTTACATAGGCAGGCTTGTACTGCTAATATATACTTTGACTCTCGAGAACAAAAATTTAATGTCACTTCGTGTGTAAAAAAAAAACAACTCTTTGGCATGCAACTCATGTGTGCGGATCGCTGCGGATAAGTATCGATTTTTGCCGGCTAAAAAGTTCCGACGACGACCTCATTGGGAAATGATATCGAAAAAAAAGTATAGCGTGGTACATAGAGTTATTTGCAATTTAGATAAGCCTGCTTTAAATAATCTGCTCTGTTTTTTTAAAACTAACTCGCAAACAATGAGAATTTTCGAATAAATAGTTGCGTATTGCTTTTGAAATAAATTGTGATTTGTCCTTGTTGTTAAAATGACGTCTTTCGAATTTTCAAATGAATACACGTCTCGATTGCAAATTAAAAAAAAAGAAATACAATGAACACGGCGACGTGCAATTAACGGGATCGCGTGAAAAGGAAGCCAAGGCAAAAAAAAAAAAAAAAAACACGATATTCTCGCGCGATGACTAATCGAGGTGTAACAATTTTTGTTATAAATTGCAGCCGCCACAATCGACGACGAGCTTCAGTCTGCGTCGATGTCGGGCGCTCTACGACTGCGAAGCGGACAACGAGGACGAGCTGTCGTTCCGCGAGGGCGACGTCATAGTGGTGACGAACGAGCACACCGACGATGACAACTGGATGGAAGGTTTCCTCGAGCGAGCACCCGAGCGCCGAGGCATGATACCCATCAGTTTCGTCCACATGCTCCAAGATTAAAAAAAAGGGCAAAGCTGTTTTTCTTCGTCTCTTTCTCTTCTGTTTTTCACCCCTGGCCCTCCCCCTCTTCCCCTCGCCAACCCATCACTTATACTCTCTCGTTTGGCTATTGTCTATAACGCTGCCAGTATTACTAGTTACGAGTTCGATGTTGGAACACGTTTTTTCGATTGCGCACCGTTGAGAGTGAACGAGCAATGAGTGAGAGATTATTAGAGCGAGCGATCGTGTTTTTAATTAACTATTAAGTCACTATCACACGCGTTAAAAAAGATTGACCGAGATGATGTTGTAAACAATCTGTTATTCGCGAAAAAAAATATTTTTTTTTAGCGTCTTCTTTTTTCTCTTAGCAGTGCCATTGTCGATTATCTATTTATACATAACATATATTTTTTTGTCTTTTCCTTTGATCTTCGATCGCGATGTCGTATCTGCTGATATTTGGAGTAGCCTTAGTATGTCGATGCTAGTGATTTTTATAATTAATTTATTATATAAATATATGATATATAAATATTATATATATGTAAATGTTTTTGTTATGTTCATACATCACCTGTAACAAAATATTGTAATTTTTCTCCTGATATATATTTATTATCGAAAATACTATTTAAATTTAGATCGCACGTTGTATACAATTTATTCTTTTAATGTAAATGTCGAGGTGTACTATTAATTACGATTATTCAATAATGATTTATTTGTACTTTAAAACAAAAACAATACGTCTTTGAATAAGAAAGGCTATCACTTTTAAAGAAAAGAAAAATGTAATTTTAAAAATTAAGCACATCTACTTTAGGTACGTCGTGTGCTGATAATCTTTTTTAAGAATGCTTATATAAGGTAATCTACTTACGACTTCACAACACATCAATCAGCATCCTAACATTTTTTACAAATTTTTTTACCAGTATTAGAATACAAATTTTAGATATTTTCCTCTTTAATGTAATGAAGTTAAGTTCTTATTTATTTATTAAGAGATCATAAGTATATTTCATTAATAAATACCAAAAATTACATACACAACTTTGCGTTTTTTTTCTGTACCCACACTTGTCATCCAAATCTGTTTAAGTCTACTATCCTAATACAATGTAGTGACATATCGGCAGAAATAGTTCTGTAGAAATGATATTTCGGAGTCCCAAAAGTTGAACTATTTACTGTCATGTAGCGCCTTCAATTTAATGTATATGTATCTATCGAATCTCTTCTATTTTGTTTGAAAGTTATTGATCTGAAGATTCATTCACAACATTTTAGTTTTTGCTAGTTTTGGAGTTCCTGATAGTTTACGAATTGAATAATCAATTTCGACTATCATTCATAATATTAAAATATCAAAATATTCTCAATTATGAACAATATAGGCAAACTAATTTAGTAATCTACGCGAGATGACTAGTTGAAGGGCAAGATAATATTGCAGATATATTTATAACAGTTAAATGTCATAATTTAACTGAGTTTCTTTATTGGATGAAAGAACTTGTGTTGCAAAACTTATTCTAAAAAGACTAAGAAAATAATAACCCGCCTTGGAATTGGTTCAAGTAAGTATAACTCAATAATTTACATCATTCCATTTTTATTCATTTATATAGCGAAAATCAGCTCACATAATGTACTTATTGTTTAATAGTTTGTTGAGATTTGGTAGACGTTCTGGAGGGTGTGTGAGTGTTTATGTACCATATTAATTTTCCACTTGCGTGTATGCAGTAATTAGTTACTCGTATAAGTGTATAGAAGTGAGTTCGCATGCGACTTACTAAGAAGTTAGGTGTAGGTTTTTTTACCCTTTTCTTTTTACTTGTTTGGATTAATTGTTTCTAAACTGCTGTTTACGCCGATGACATAGTACACTTATGTGGTATAACTTGCTACTAATTTGCTTGTTTTTTTTTTCTTCGACAGTTGGTGCTTTTTAATCCTTTTCTCAATATATCTAAAATATTTTTATCGTTTCGTGTTTTCTTTTATCGTGTGTTTTACATCCATCGTTCGACCAGAATCGCCGCGACGAACATTTATATTCCAATCGAAAACTGATTTCAGTATCTTCTTAATATACGCTACGAGTAGTCAAGTTAAATTTATGTAAGGACGGTTTTAAGAGCATCATATGCCCTTATATTTCAAAAACATTCTCGTTAAAATGTTCAATTGAAAGTGAAAATTGCAATGAGATCTCGTACTCGAAGGACTAAACCACGGCTGCTCGTATTATTATAGAAAACTACTAGGTGATGTGCACAACACGCGATTCTGGTCAAAGCGCATATTTCTAATTAGCCGTCCAATCATATACAAATATATAAGCATTAAACGTTAAATTTATAATATATATATTATATGTTACCATGATCGTCACAGTGTATATTATATATCTTTTATATAGGTATACCTTTTTAAGATAGTTTAGTTTATTATGAACAGTTTCAAAAACCAAATAAGTATTATAGTCATTTTTACACATAAAACTTTGTTCTTCCATTTGTTTTGCAAATTTTCATATCCACCCCTTATCAAACTATAAGTGGAAAAACACATAAGATAGAGGTATACATATACACATGTATAATTGTATTTAGTGTGTGATAATGTGTTTAGCGCTCATTCCAAGGTTTCCAACGTCGACTTGTTCCTCTTATTCGATGGTTTCGGCATAGCTAACTTATGATATATACTAGCTTTTCCTCTCCCGAGGTACTACAAGCAAACATTTTTTTTTTTTTTGAGCTTTGCACTGAATTGGCATTCTAGCATTATATTGCGTGCGCCTGCAAAATCGGAAATAACTAGTACAAGCCGAACGAAACCATCGAACATTTTCCATCTGGGTTTTCCAGAATTTTCAGTTTTCTTTTTTTTTTTCTTAACTACATATATACCTCCGTTAAACAATTATTACTTATTCGCTAATATTTCCGGCTTGATAATGGTAAAAATGGCTAAGAGGTCAGCCCACACATACTTACTATAAAGATGACTGTGATGTATACGGTTTATTTCTTTTTTTTTTTTTATTTAATAATTGGTTTATATTGCAAAGCTCTCTAGCAAATCTTACATTATTTTATTCTTTCGTCCATTCCGCTTGCTCATCCCTTTTTTATGAAGATTTTTTAAATGATGTTTAAAGGTTCACGAATAGCTGATTTTATATAGAACCGTTTAGATTATCTGGAAAGTGAAAATGATAAAGTCGACTTTAACAATTCTTTGGGATGCCTAATCGAAACTAAGGATTTTTCTCGTTATATTAAAAATGTCACTATGATAATTTTTTTGTGTAGCTTTAACAAAAGCGTTCGCCTATTTATAATCAAAGCTATTTTGTTCAAATTGCTGTGATTTGAAAAAAAGAAGAATTATCATTTGCAGTGATTGTTAAATAAACACGCTTTTCTGAATCACACGAAAGCGTGAAAAGTTGTGCCGTACAAAATGATTATTATAGGAAATGTACGTCGATAAAGAAAGCATAATTTCCTCAAGACGTTCAGCGATCAATATCTCAAACAACTCAATTTACATGTATTTCATGTACATTTATAATACTACATTGTATCTTACCACTGTAAAACCTCCTTAAATCTACACGAATAGAAGTAAAAGTTTGATCAGATTGGAAAACTAATAGTCAAGTGAATTTACGAAATATAATCAATTATTGCATCCATCTTTTGTATTTTTCACTTTTGGCTTTAGGTTTTATTTCCGATTGTTTACTACAGCATTGATCAAGATCCCGTGAAACAAACTGGACATTATGTAATCAATATTGTATTTTTTTTTAATTGTACGCTAAACAAAGAAAGTTTTACTTTCACGATAAAACGTCTTACAGTTTCTCAGCCACGACTCATTAAATATTTGTCTTACGCTGAATTGTATTGTTCCACAACATTTATAATATGTTACACCAATTAGCTTTTTACAATTAATAAACACAGCCACCTACATCTTTATATAAAGGTATTATTGTAACGAGATTGTATATCTTTCTCATAAACAGACGTGTAAAGGGCATTGCAGGGTCACTCCATAGAGACTGGTGCGGAGCTTCCGTTAGTTATAATTATTAAAATATCTCGCAGTTTTTTTCGTAATTATATTTGGGATTAAATTTGTGCAGTAAATGAGTGGATTATTATACGGTCTTTTCAAAATTTCCGTAATGTGCTTTCAATAATATTAAATTTAAAAATTATCGTTAATGGAATGTCATTAATATATTTATTTTAAAAGAACTTGCGGATTATTCATGAGCTTTGTTCATTTTACTTTTCTGGGATGTTCGTACAATTTCTATTTTTCAAACTTCAATTATAATAATCGTCGAAATCTTACCGCAATCGCAGTTTTTACATATTTGTAGGGCATGAAAAAGTATTGGTTTCGTTTTAACGATACTTCTTCCACGAAGTTCTTGTATTTCGACTTGTTCAAGGCAAAAAAGAGAATGTAACACGTGTAAATATTTGAAAGTAGCTAATTTCTAGTAAGCCAACAACAAACAATTATGATAGTAAGTTATAGAATATGTTTAAATACATAGTTGAATTTAAAAAAAAGATGAGTGAAAAGGAAAACATTGAAATACATATTCAATTTGCTCTTCTGTATGTTTCTGTTGTAAAGTTCAAGTGTTTAGTTTTGTGGATGCTCAGTATTTATCTTCAATTATAAGATCATTTTCTTGAAGATAAAGTGAAATAAAGAATTCATATTATAAAAAAATATTGTTTACACTACAGATGAATGTGTGATCGTTTCAGTACGATGGTCCTTATCCCAATAGATTTTTCAGTATGAAATTGTTGCACGACGTATATGTTGTAATGTGTATTATAAAAGATATTCACACATACAAATAGGTGTTTGTTTTGTTAGTCATGCAGTAAAATTCAACAATAAGTATAATTTTGATACTTTATTATTTTGTTTTATAAATTATAAAATGAATACATTGCACATAGAATCAAGAATCTTATTACATGTTTTCTAAAGTATGATAGAAAAATAATTATGTATGCTGTGAAAAAAAAAGTTACACAATTCGACCAAATGCATCAATTGATAACTTTGAATGAATGAAATAACAAATTTTAGCACTGTTTAAAAGTCGAGCAAATCATAAATTTCAGCATCATTGCTTAATTATTACACTTATCAATGACAAAGTAAAAGCTATAATATCTATTTATAAACCTTTGGTTTTTTAAAACAACATGCATTCAATGAGTTTTTATTAGTTTTGTTTTTATTAGTCACGTTAAATAATCAATGAACAATAAATATAATAGCTTAACATGTAATAGTAATAAATAAACAATAATTTCAAAAAATGGTAAATATCCATAGAGATAATTAACACATTATGATGAAAATCAAGTCAATAATTATAGCATTAGCATTAGCTGCATTAATAATAATCATTACCAAAAAAACGTCTAAAAGTTACAAATGTATAATGAGATACACAGAGTTCAAAGACAATGTATATAAGGAAGTCATAAAAAATGAAAATATATCGGACATTCTCTATGACAAATGCGTACACTTAAAAATTATACATGTATCGTTTATAATTACTCTAAATTTTTTTTCATTATAGTTAATTATTAGTGTTGTTTTTTTTCCTCATAATATTAATATTGTTTATTAGTGTTTATCAATATAATTTGTGTGTACTACAAAAAAACTATATATGAGAGTCACTGGTGCGCACTATTGAAAACCAATATTTACTTCGCGCTCACTTTTTTTTTTATTTCAATCGGTGCATCGGACATCGACAACATTTCCAATTTTTATTTTTCCTTTGACGATAACTTTTCATATCGAAATGCCGAACCGCATTGGCGAGAATGCGCGAGTTATAAATAATAATAATAATAATAATAACAATTTATCGATGTCCGAGTGCTTACATTCACGGTACTCGACGAGTGTAACAAAATAGTTTCATGTTAAGTGTATCATACTAAACCACTAAAATTCATCTCTTATACTTGTGAAAATTGAAAGCTCGTGGCGAAGCTTGTAAGCTTCTGGTTTAAATATACTTGTGATATCTGCGAATTTAGAAGCTTGAGAAATAACTTTTCTCGTGTTGGAATATAGAGACGTTAAAGCGGCATTTGCAAGAGAACTCCAAAGTTTTATTTTTTTATTTTTGTAATTCCGAATCAATTATCATTCCAGACTTGTTTTTACATTTACCACAAGCTTCTTTTTTTAATTACTTAGGGATGTCGTGTTTTCGTCTTGTCAGGTCCCGTTGTACCATTTAGTTTCAACAGCTGTTCGTGTTTATTCTAAAGAACGTTTTTTCAATGAAAAATTAGTTCCGAGTATTGGTTTTTCAATCGATCTACATTTGCAGAAATTACGAGTTTTTCCTTTCAACTGCGATTAACGATATTATTTAATTATTTTTGTTTAATGGAAAAATGCTTTCGTGATATAATGCAATTTTTATAAAGCATGAAAGTGAATATTCGTATTGGTAATAAAGCTGTATTAAAATATACTTGGTCGGTATTTTTCTCTTTGCTTCTCGCGAAACATGCCAATAACACTATCTATGTCAACTTCATTTTTAATCGAGACCACATATATAAGTTCATATTCGAATTTTATTGCTTTCAATCGTGCGCTAATTAAACTGTCGAATAAAACTGTGTTGTGTTTGTCTGCGTGTGTTTGTTTGACAATTTGGTTGTACAATATGCACAGTACTTTGCTTTTTTTTCATTTCAACGTACAAAGCAATATAATAACATTCCACTTTTGTGAGTGTCGTATGCATGCGTTAGTCTTTCGAATTTTCCATCAATCGAACAATTCGTACACCGAGAAAAAAAAACACTTTACAATTCCAAGGTATAATCATGACAACGATACCTCAACTAAGTCTTAATAATACTCGATCAATATAATTCTAAGTATTGCTCAATCAACGTAATTGAAACAGAGCGTTCTTTCTCTCTCTTTTTTCTCAGTGTGTCAACTGCGTGTGCATAATGTGTGTTTGTGTCGTGTATATACCGCCTTTGTCAATACAAGATCCATCGCGGGACCATTGAACAGGAACTGCGCTAATACCATCAAGTACCGCGTCATGCATAATGTTTTTACTTTTTTTTTCTTTTTTTTTTGTCATGTATGCGTCGTTTGAGTATTTATATATATAATATTTATATATTTATATTCACTGAAAGCCAAAGTACACATCATCGCCATGATCGAAAGATTATCGCGGGAGATGATAAAAAAAAAGAAACACGTGCCATCGACATACTTCATTTTTTGTTTTGACGAACAATATCATAATAACAACTAAGAGCTGGAAGAAAAAGTGTCCTGAGTGCAGTCGCTTCTTCATTATCTAGGACATTTTTTCGTTCTTTTTTTTTTATAGGTACATATATATATTTATTTGTCAACGATATAGCGCGGCTAATAATTTCGCGAAAGCTTGAGATACAACTTACGTTTTTCGAGGGGTTTTTTTTTTCGCAAGTATATAGCGTTAGAGAGGCTTGCGGCGCTTTATAGTCTCAAGACACTTTTCCCTTTGAAAATGGGTGATGGTGCACTGCTGCTGCTGCTGCTGCTTGATGCCTACACTTACTTGATAGATGCATGAGTGTTCGTGAGTGTTAGTGTATGGCTTTTCATTAAAATCAAAAAAAGCGGTTTTACACCCTACGAGATGGAAACACTCCACTTTGACGAAACTTTACACGATTGCGTTAATATTTTCATTTTTTTTTTGTCCGCCCCGCACTCTTTAGAACGACTCGTGTCGGTGTCAAAAACGGTCGTTATTCATATCCCTACAAATATATAAAAACTTTTTTTTTTACGTCGACGATTACTGCTTCATTCTTTTTTTTTTTTATGTCTGCGAGACCATCATGCACACATGTATGTGTGTGTGTTTTTTTTTCGCTTTCTCTCTCTCGGCTAATAAGACTGACTTTAACTAACGCGGCCTCGCAGGATATGCGTGATCAGGGATAAATCCACGTGTTTATTTTTCTTTCCTTTTTTTTTGGTATTTTCTCATCAACTTTTTTTTTCATGCCCGCGAAGAAGAAGTAGAAGAAGAAGAAGAAGAAGGAGGAGGGGAAAAAAGATACGTATCGGAACGAAAGAAAGAAAGAAAGCCGAGGAGGACGAACACCGAGGATTACTATACGTGAGTGAGGGGGAGGGATAATGGGAAAGTCGCGAAAGGAAAAACTTGGTCACACATTCGCACACACATTAGGGGGAGGAAGGTTGAGGGTTGGAGGGCGAGAGCTATATATATGTATAACTCGTCGCTTCTCTCTCTCTCTCTCTTTCTCTCACTCGCAGTCGCTCTCTCTCACGTGACATTCGTTCTTTTTCCTTTTTTTTTTTTGGTTATTTTCTGTGAGTCTGTGCTGCGGCTCTCTGTCTCTCTCTCTCGTCGTCGTCGTCGTGTCTTGTCCCCTAAAAGAGAGCTGGCCTTTTACTCCTTGACCTCGAAGTACTTGTAGGTGGGATTCTCGTAGCCGTTGATTTGCATGTTGGCCACGTGTCGTTCCTCTGGCGTTGCCGCCTGGTCCACCTCGATAAAGCCCTGCAATCAACATTTGTCAATGTCGCTCTTCTCTCTCGTCTGACCGTAGTGAGTCGAACGTTATACCATCTCAAGATCGACGTCTCGCGATATCTTTTGAGACACGACCCTCGTTATATAATGACAATGCGTTTCTAACTGAACTGCGAAGCGACGTAACTTTACAATCGAACGAGGTATCTGAGAAGCTTATAATTTTGGAAAATGCGCTCGTTAAAAAGACGAGTAGTAGGCGCGGCTTTGTGTCAAAGGAACGCGCTGGGTCGAGGTACACATATATATATACCCCCCTCGGTATTTCATGCGCTCGCAGTACAGCACATATAGCCACGGCAATGACTTTAAATAAAGTTAAGACAAGTTAATAATGGAGGCAGCTCTCTCTCTCTCTCTCTCTCTGCTCTGGCGCTTCATTAATCTCAACTTGCGCGCGTTCGTTATACGCGAGTGACAAAGGAAATTACCGCGTATAACAAAAAAAAAAGGAAGAAAAAGCTCTTTTGCGATGTAATGATTTACAATGAACGCGCGCGCGCAATTGGAAGCTGTACAGAGGTGGTAGGATAGGTATAGATAGTGGTTACGTGGAGAATTTAATAAACGAGAGAGGAACGGGATATCGGAGCGCGAGCGAGCTGGTGCATAGTTATAGGTGTGTATATATTGCGTACCTGGCTGTGAGGACTTCGGGCGTTGCGTCGTTTGAATACCGCAACGCCGACCACGGTGGCGGCCATCAGGGCGATCCCAGCGAACGCCAGGGTGAAGTAGATCGACCTGCTCTCGCGGTGGTAGACGTCGCGCCTCACCGAGTAGCTCTGCAAAAGTCAACCAATCGAAATATGCATCAATCGTAGATATAGAATTATTGCGCATTTGCCTTCCACGTGCTTATCGTGCTTATCGATTGACACGCAGGTGGGTTTCCTGCGTGTATGCTTAGGGTTCGTTAACCATCAATTTCCCCTCTTTTTTTTTTTTTTGGTTGGTTGGCCTTGACGCACTCTCGGAGGGGGTGGCACTGAGTCATACCTCGAAACCCAATGACTCACTCACTCACCCCTCACGTGACATGGGACACGCGACAACTTTTAGCGATTCGAATCGTTTCGCCGCGATAAAACCGTCCGCTCTCTTTGTTGTCGGCGCGTCTTCGTGATTACTTCCTTCGTTATCATCGCGCAGATAGTATCGAAAGTTATAGCATTTTTTTTTTTTTTTGCTAACGCGAGCTTTTTTTTCGTACGATGCAAACTTTTTACACTACAAAAAAAATTTCTTAAATTTGCTGCATACTTAAATCAACTTTTTCTTATTTTAAGAGCAAAAATTTTC
>JAWWMK010000008.1:2214294-2228394 GCA_035047105.1 Galeopsomyia nigrocyanea
CCTTTTGATTTAAGAACATGGACTACTTAAATTTGCTGCATACTTATTTTAAGAAAAAATACTACTTAATTTAAGAATGTTTCTTTGTAATGTATAGTTCAAGTTGATTGAAATTCTGCGGTGAACAAAGTTATTTATTTTTATTGTAACTTCAAGGACTAAGTTGATTTTGAACTCTGTAGAGGAACACAAGGTACCTGTACGCATTAGCCTTGGTTCCCTATACAGTCATGAGAGGCATGTAGAGCACTTTTGGAAGGGTATGGGAATTTACGTTACGTTATGACATTCGACAAATCGAATAAAGTTTATGTAGAGCACGTGGAAGACAGTTACGGAAATTGATATCAAAGCGGATCGACGTTAAAGCGATCAATGAAAAAAAAAAATAATAAAAAACTCACGGGCTCGGAATGATAATTCTCCTGCTTGATGCTGTGCGCGGCGCGAATGGGCGCCTGCTCGTGCTTGAGGGCGGTTTGAGCTTGAGCCACAGGCTCGTGTTGCTCATGCTGCTGCTGCTGAGACTCGTGGTGCGGTACAATCGGCAGAGGCTCGTGGGCTAATCCGTGAACGGTCATCGGCTCGTCCTGCTGCATCATCATCTCCTCGTGTTCCGCTACTTGCTGCTGTTGATCCTTCTTTTGAGCTTGCGGTTTCAACTCGTCTATCACCTCCTCATCCTCGTCTATCTCCGGCTCTGATTGCTGTTGTTGCTGTTGTTTCTTCACTGGCGTGACGGTTTGCGGTTGCTCGACCGCCACCGCCGCCGCCGCCGCGTCCTCCTTGATCTGCTGCTGCTCCTGCTCGCTTCTCAATTCGCCTCTCTCGGCTTTGCGCTGCTCTTTGCGCTCGCGCTCCAGCTGCTTCTGATGCTCTTTCTCTGCGGAAATTAAAAGCGGACGCGCGGATCTCGCGGTGAGAGAGGAGATTTGTCACGGCCGACTTGGCAATAATGCGCCGATAACGGCGGGAAAAAATTTTTGGCGAATTTTGGGGAGGAGAGGCGGCTAATGGGAATCGATAATAATATATGTATACCTTGCTGCTTGCTCGCGACGTCCGCTTGGAATTTGTCCAGAATGGCGGCCTCAGCCTCGCGCGTCATTGCCAACAGCAGCCCCGGCGTCTCGTCTTTGCTGCGCAACGCCAGCACGTAGTCGTTCATCAACTTGCCGATCTTGTCGATCAGCTCGGGATAGCTGTATGAACAAACAATACGTTATATAATCTAGTGCAGCAGACTATATAAGCTCTCTCTCTCTCTCTCGCCAAGCGTCAAATTTTTCATTGCCGAATATCGCTCTCGCCGTCAGACGGTCCATTTATCCGCGCGAGCTTCAATATTCATACTCGTTTTAATAATTTCGCGTTGCACGGGGTAGTGTCAGGTCGAAAATTCTTTTTTTTTTTTATATATATAGAATAATTCTCCGTCGACAATCACACGGGCGCGGGGCGAATTATTTATTTCGCGGATTTTCGCGAGTCTTTTTTTTTTTTCGATGAAAGCTTTCGCGCGCGAGTGCAGTATAACGCGCGATTGCGCTGAATTTTTCATACGACTTGCGTGCATATGGTAAATGCAAATGTTCTAACGAAAAGTCTCGTATGGAAGCACGCGACGGAAAAAAAAAAATTATATAACAGAGCTACTCGCGATGCACTTTCAAAAATTCACGAAAAAGAGAGAGAGAGAGCAAAGTCGTCGACGCGTGCGATATTATTTTAACGCTATATACATGTAGGAATCGATACTCGCAGACAGGCAGGCATATATCTATCGGTTATTACAGCGCTGCATGTATACTTTTGCGAAAAGCGAGATAGAGAGAGACAGGGAAGTAGATTGATATGGAATAATTCAGCATGTCAAAATCGCGAGCATTATGGAGACCCAGCCGTCCCGGCGAATGACAGTTTCATTGGGGAGTGGGACTTTCATTAACCCAAAATAGACGATTAACTAAATCGTTTCGCCCATCAATTTCAAATAATCGGCAGATCTATCGGAATACTTAATTTGCACCTCGTTTTACGTACGATCGATAGCCGCATATAAAATTATAATCTATATATGACTATGAATAAATCCATCGCTTATAAACGTACCGTTGAAGCATAAGGAGGCTCTGATTGGTGATACGGTCGATGTCGGCGAGATGCTCGAGAGTTGCTGGTTTCTCTCGTTGCGCCTGCTCGAGGCTACTGTCCAGCAGATGCTTGTAGTGGGCGATCGTGTGGTGACGGTCCTTGTGCAGTGCCCTCAACAACTTTTGCAAACACTTCTGGATGCGATGTTCCTGGAAAATCGATGTTCAATTTTATCGACGTTTTCGAATAGTGAGGTTGAAGCTCGATATTTTTCAATCAACAAACTATACTATCGATAGGAGAAATATATTATACATCGAGACTCACGTTCGGTGGGATCTCATTTAGCGCCGCTGTGTAGCAAGACATGGCTTCCTCGTTCCTCTGTTTCACCGTTTCCTGCGCACGGGAGAGAGAAAACATTTTCAATATTTCCTTATTAAAGCTATACGCTGGCAAATAAACAGCCACGACGTGATGATGCTCTTTTCTTTTTCGCCCGAGATAGAGTGAAGGAGGCAACTCGCGCAATTAGTCGAGTGGCTTTCCGTTTTTTACTTTTTATTTTTCATTGCAATTTTTACCCGACCCAATGAAACGTTTTATAACGAGTGGAAGGAAAAAAAAAAGAAAAGAGAAGTATATGTACTTGCTAACGAACGACAAGCTTGCAACGAACGTCGTGTAGCAAACTTCTCGTTATGATGAGAGAAGAAAAATTGCTGCTCTTTTCCTTCTCTGCCGAGAAAAAAAAAACTTCATTGGATGTTTAGGTAGAAAGGAGAAACAACAAAGTGTCCACTGATTCGACAAAGTAGACTAATGAAACTCTAAGTGTAGACGTAACGCAATTAGTTGAAAGACCCTTTTTTTTTTCATCGAAGAAAGCAATGATTACGTGTATACCTGTACGCGCTGCTGGTGCATCGCGCTGAGATGATGTTTCTCGGCAGCGCCGCTGGCCTCGAGTGCAGCGACAGTCTGCTGGAACCGCACGGTCATCCAACGTTTGAACGCGTCGGCTGCACCTGGATCGCGCGCCCTTATGTCTTGATAACGCTCCTCCAAATCGCTCCAATCCTTCATCACCTGCGCCCAAACGAGCGGCAATGTGTATTTTATAGTTGTGTGTAAAGTGGCTCTCGCGTTTTTATTGAAATTTTTCGTGGTCGCGCGGCCACTTTCTTTTTTTCTCTCTCTCTCTACGCGCGCGCGAGCAATCTGTGTCAAGGGGGCTTTATATTGCACACTTTGAAAATGGATTCTGGATGCGCTGCTGCTGATGCTGCTGGCCAGGATCGATCCGCAGTATGGCATTCGAATTATATTATTATTCGAATAGCCGCGTCTCGACTGGCCGACTGGCTATTATTTGATTTTATTCTTTTACGATGTCGGTGTGGCTTTTTGTTAATTTCGATGATGGATTACGATGCGCGAGTGATAAAGTGAATTTCGACTATAGGAATAAGGGTGCAATTATTGAATGCACAATGAAACTCGTTAGATTGGAATATTCGAGCAATACACTACAAATAAAAGTTCTTATTTTAAGTATGCAGCAAATTTAAGAACTTTTTTACTTTTCGTTTTTATCCTGCTTAATTATAATTATAAGGCTCAATCATTTTTTTCCGAACACTTGTTGACCTAAGTGATAAAACCTATTAATTTTCAGATCATTTTTGCAGCTCCTTAGTTGAAAACGAGCGAGTTCTTAAAATTGCTGCATACTTATTTTAAGAACAAACCTACTTAATTTAAGAACTTTTTTTTGTAGTGTAATTATCGAAGAATTTCGATTATTATATCGAAGTTAATGTAGAATTTATATTGTTATATTTACGCACGAATCCATATTACGTTGTACAATCAATTCATTTCCGAGTATATTAATGGTAATTGAATAAATTGAATATCGATTTTTAAAAAAAAGTACTGAAACGAATTTTATTTTAATAAACTTTCGACGTATTTTCCGGTCTGCATAAATGTGAAAACGCCAAGTTCGAAGAGCTCGCAGCGAATACCGCGCTTTAATTAAATTAAAATATCTCGCGCTATAACCACGTCAGAAGCCATTTTCATTTCGCGTGTTTGATAAATAAATTGACGCGTTGGCGCGGCTTCGCTAATTAACGTGTAATTTTCGTGCTTCTGTCGTATGTTCCGCAAGCCGTTTCCCCCTTTTTTTTGTAAGGTAAGTCTACCCCATACCGCCATTAAGATTTCAAATCGCCATAACTTTTTTTACCGTAAGCGGATTTTTCAACGTATATGGCCTCATTTGAATGCTGCCTGTTTACCCTTTAAAAGGAGCCCTCGCATGATTAATTTGGTAAAGTCGAACCAGTGTTATAACACTTTGAAGCAAACTACTTATTTTCTGTGTAAAAAAGTGAGAATTTTGGGGCGAATTTTCAAGTTTTTTTACATTTTTTTTCTCTGTTTGTAAAAATAAATGTAAAACTGCAGATAGAAAAGTGTATTTGACATTTTTATCCATCTTTTATGTAGGATTTTTAGAAGTGGCGGTATTGGGTGGATTCGAATGAGAATAATAATACACGGTCGGCATTTGGCTTATTTGTGTACTAAAGGACATTCTGATGAGTGTTTTTGAAAGACCAAAAGAAGACGAATCGAATGGTATGTGGCAGTTTTATGCTTAGCTATATTAGACTAGTTAAAATGACACATATTCGTCGTGAAGAATTTCGGAAAGTTGGAAAATTTGCTCAGCCAGAGCATAAAAGAACTCGTGTGAAACGAATTTCGTATTCGGGTATGATTTAAATCATTGGAACTTTCATTATACTTAATAGTACAAACATAATATCACTGCGGCGTGTCGCTGCAGCAAGAGTACATTCGAAATACGAGCAAGTGGCGGAATGGGGTAAAGGTTACCTCATAAAAATTATTAACTCTCGACATTCGCTGAATACTTTCGGTACGGTAAAAAAAAATTGAAATAGTCATCGATTATCTCTCTTTCATAGCACGTCGAAAAGAAATAGCAAAAAAAAAAAAAGAGAGACTCCTTTATCGGGCGTTTTTATGACTGCACGAATCGAGCCCGTAATAATACTTTTCACGTCGGCACGTCACACAGAGAGGGAGAGCGCGCGGCACGGCGCACTCCAAATGAAATATCGACAGCGCCAGAGCAAAATCGCTCGATCGACTCTCTCTCTTTCACCGCGACGGCACTTAATTACCTGCAAAGAAGGAGAAAAAAAAAAAGAAGCAATAAAATACCGAAGAGAAGTGGAAGAAGCCTCGAAAAAATATATATCGAAAAAAGCTTCGTGCTTTGGCGCATAGATAGTTGACCTCAGCTTCTGCTATACTCGAAAGAGATGCTTTAGCCGAGATAGGATCGATCGAAATAAGAGAGCGCGAGAGAGAGAGATTGGCGCACACGGGTGGATGAAAGACAGCAGAACCCACCTTGGTAACCTCCTCCTTGTGAATTTCCTCGAGCCTCATCTGCGCCTGCTTGTAGCTCTGGTGCTCGGAGCGCGGGTCGAAGTGGGTCAAGTAGGGATCGGGGGTACCGTGAGCCAAGATTCCCGGCTGCTGAGTGCTGCTGCCGCTGGAAACGCTGCTCGGACTTGCAGTTGCGTTGTTGCTCGTACTTTCCAGAGGATTCGAGTCCTTCAGCTTACTGTCCGTGCTACTTGACGCTGCTGGTTGTGCTGCTGGTGGTGCCGATGATGACGGCCTGTTTTTTTTTTTTTTTTTTTTTTTTTTTTGTAAAATAATGATTTTATTTTTTTTTTTATTCTGATTTTTAACGCGAATAAAAAGATTCATGAGATGCTCGTGAATTTTCAAGTTGTCATTCAATATTATGCCTCTCTGCATTTTCGGATTGCCCACTCAAATATTAATTCAATTTTCATATTCGTATTTTATATTTTATATACGTAAATCGATATCGCGCAGCTGTCCGAAAGAAATATCAAGCTGCATGCAGCGCAGAGTGTATATTTGTGTGTATTTTACTTCGCGGAATTATAAAACGAGGATGCAATTTGCGTAATTGACGTCCCCTTTGAATTTCAATATGATTTTCGTATAATAATGATAATAAAATTTCCAGGAAAATTCCAGCGAAAATAAACGATCGATCGAAAAAGCCAAATTACCTCGTGGAAGTATCGTCGTCCTCGATGTAATCCTCATTGCTCTCGTCTTCGTCGTCGGGCTGATCACCGAGCACATCGTCCATGTTCTCGTCGGACTCGGAATCGTCGTCGGCGTCGTCGTCTTGATCGGCGTCGTCGTTCAAATTTTCATCCTCCTCCTCGAAATCGTCCTCAAGTCCCTTGGGTACGTGCATCTCGTAGTGCTTCTTCAGCTTCATGTTCTCTGCGCGCATAAACATTTTACAAAGTGTCACGCGCCGACGTTTCCTTTCTCGCGCATAACTTTTTTTTTTCGTAAAAGGGGTCGAGCGAAAGTTTTAATTAACGGCTGTTACAGCTCTCGCTCTGCGCGCGCGGGCGCGTTACTTTTTAAATCAGGCAGCTTTTCGTCCACTATACTCGTTAAGCTCGGACAGCTTTTGACGGGAGTTACGGTGGCTGGGTTGTCGCTACTTTTTTTTGTTGTTTTTTTTTTTTGTTTGTCGTTTGACCAGGTGCAGCAGTTTGTCGAGAGAAGTTAAAAATGAGCGTTTCGAGTTTACTTTTTTTTCTTGTATAACTGCGAGCGGACGGATGATTAATCGCTCGACGCGCGAACGTTTCAATTTTGTTTAACGTCCATTAGAATTCATAATATACCTTGACGGGATTTTACACCGTGAAAATTCAAGTTGCGCCGTTGACGAAGCCATTGATGCAGCAATAATAAAGTTCAAATGTAATTATCCAAGTATTTACAAACGCGGTAGAGGCGAAGCGAAACTTTTCCATATCGGTCAATTTTGTGGCATAAAACATCGCGAACAAGTGCCTCGTAAATAGTTTCGCTTAAATACTTTGTCGGTTCGCCGAACGAAATTCCCAAAAGCAATTTAAACTTTCTTAATATCAATACACTATCGAAATAACGATACAACAAATACAACTTTCAAAGGTACTCATACAGAAAAGCTTCCGAATCTCATTCGCAATAAGTGCAAGCAATCAATCGCGAGGATAGTTTAAATACAAAAAAACACACTTCGAAGCGTTCATTTGAAAGGCGCCAGGCGTTTAAAAAGCGGTAAGCTCGAAGGTTTACCCAAGCTCGCGTGAATAAAGTCAAAGTGCACCGCAATCACAATTCCACCGTGCGCGCGAGAAGTTAGCCTTTTCATTCAATATAAAAAAAAAAAGTAAAAGAAAGTACGAGAAGGGCTTGTAGCAATCAACGAAGTGCACTCGAGAACGTCGTCGGTAAAGACGGTTAACACTTGAAGTATAGGAAGAGCCTTCGAAGAGAAGCATTGTATATATCTATATATATACAGAGGGGGGGGGGGAGGGTAAGAAGGTACTTTTCGTATAGCGCTTCGCGCAAAATACCTTTCAAGTGTTTCGGACAGCAGACGAACTCGACGCCGGCGAAGAGGCTGATGCCGCAGGGCAGCAGCATAGCGAAACTTCGTAGATTCATGTTGCG
Source organism: Galeopsomyia nigrocyanea (assembly GCA_035047105.1). NCBI lineage: Eukaryota > Metazoa > Arthropoda > Insecta > Hymenoptera > Eulophidae > Galeopsomyia > Galeopsomyia nigrocyanea. The sequence continues at coordinate 2,222,005 of JAWWMK010000008.1, forward strand.
CTCGCGGCAGGTATCGGCAGCCGTCGAATTCCATCTGGAAAAAAAAAAATTCGTGTCTTTAATAAACTGCCTTCATTCATGCAAAGTCGACAGTGTTGTATATATATATATTACACGGCTGCTCGGCCATATAGCTTTTGTCGTTTCTCTATCGATTTCCTTGCAGCTGCAGCAGCAGCAACTCGACGGTGCTTTAATTAAAACGCGCGCGAGAACGCTATAAGCCATAAAAGTTCGCGCGCCCGCCCGTGAGTCTCTGTCACTTTGCCTTCTTCTTCTTCTTCTCTTTTTCAAAAAAAATTGACAGTACGCTCGGCTTATACAGAACTCGATATACGTGATAACTTGCTACGTGTTTTTTTTTTTTGAAAGTGACTCATAGTTAGTTATTTTTTTTTTATCTAACGCCAAGTTTGATTGATGGCTGCACGTTGTATTACGACATAGTCCAGCGAGTATTGAATGAAATTTTTGCTCGTCGATACAAGGCTATAAATAGTATAAATATATATACACGCGAGTGAAAATGGAGTGGGATACACGCGCCTCGTTTTAAACCTCTATCCACAACCTTGAAAAACTCGAACCCTCTATAACGCGCGCCAACATGGCTTTTCTCGCACAGCTGAAACTTGTGCAAACTACTCGGCATGAGTTTATTTTTAAAAGTTCGAAACGATTATTATGCATCTCGTGATCGACGATGATAATTACCTGAACGATTCCCAGCATTTGGTCTCGTTGTGAAGATGATCGAACAAGCAACCTTCTGGTACTAGCAGTGCGTCGCTTTGGAATGGACCTTCTGTAATGGAAAAAAAAAGAAAGGGCAAATGTTACGTTATTGTAATACTTCGATGTATAACGTTGAATTATTTAATCGATAATAATTATTGTCGGTCATTACTGAAACGTTCAGTTTAGCGTGTATAGGACGCGCGTGGAGTATAGCGCTTTTTCGATAATATTATACATATTCCTCTATACACCAAACACGCGTCCGACAATTAATCGATCCAGACACCCAAGCCGAGTATGTACATACATGTATATCGCTTGGAAGTGTCTCTAAGCAAAATAAACACCCACGCTACACACACACACACACACGCATACACACACACACACACACACACACACACACACGTAAGTGCTTGTGCTATATATGATTAATTTGATTTTCAGTTGCATGACACCGCGTGAATATATAGAGTATAGCAACAAGTTTATATATCCTATAGGATGCAAATCCGATACGCACACGCAGCTTTTCCATGAATAAAATTGGCCGTTTTCCTCGGCCTACGTATATATACAATGTACACACACTCGAGCAAGCAAATCAATGCATAATTTATAGCTCGGGAGAGAGAGAGAGAGAGAGAGAGAGGGAGGGAGGTTTTCCTCGTTTTCTCTTCTCGTGCATCGCGTTATAATAATATAAAAATATCTATAAATTTAACTTACCGAGGCATCTGTACGGTTTAACCCATCTCGAGAGCTTGCACTTGTTCTTGCCGGTTTTGCACCAGCCGCTGACACGGGTGTAGCGCGACGACTCGACGATGTTGGTGATGTCTCTCTTGGGATAGGCCTGTGATGTGTGTGAGAGAGAAGAAAAAGCATTCACATCACGACTGATACTCATTCGACTTATATATGCTATATACTCTGCCAATTCTGCATCGTGGCTATATACATGTATTCCCAGACCGTATTGCAGATAGCTAGATACGCTTTCTTTCTTACTCCTACTGTATCTGTCTCTCTCTCTCGAGAGAGAGAGAGAGAGGGAGGGAGAGGAACTTTTCAACCTTGCAGTCGATTCTTGGCTGTCTGGCAAGCGTCGCGGGAATTTAGGGTGCGGAAATCGCCTACATGCTTCGCTTTAGCAGATGTATGTATATCTCACTGGGATTTCAAACACTCGAGCTTTACTTGTCTCTGTATACTCGTGGAATTTAAGCATTTCTCTCTGTCGCTTATGCGCCTGTTCATTATATTATACGTTCACGAACGATATTGGAATCGTCGTGAGGAAAGGTTATTGCGAATTTTTAATGTCGGTTTAATAGCGAAGAAATATCAAACGCGGAGAAGTTAAAGTATGTATAGTAAATTCTCGAGCTTGCGCACACAAATTACGAGAGAGGGAAAAAACGACGTAATAATGTTTTTCAGCGATGAAAAGGAAAAGCGAAGACTGATAAATGTGTAAGAGAGATAGGATAGACGTAGTTACCGCAATCTCGCTGCTCTCGTTTTCGCGAAGGCGCGCTTTCGAAAGAAGTTTGCGAGCACGCTGCCGCAAGCAGCAGCACGATTGATATTGATATAACTCGACCAATAAGTATGGTGGAAAACTGCCGCGGATGAAACGACGACGAGAGATAGAAAGAGAGAGGGATGCTGAAATGTTTGCTATGCTATGCCAAATTATTTGCAAACCCCGAGTAATTGCGCTCGCTTAAAAAAAAAAAAAAAAAACAAAGAAGTAGAAAAAAGTTCAACAACTTCAAACTTACTCGCAGTTTCCGCTGCTTAGCTTTCGCATCGTATGTATATATAACGCGGGTGCAATTACTCGCGAGCAAGCGCAGCACTTAAATTTTTTTTTTTTTCCACAAGTTGAAAGAGAGAGAAAGAGGAAGGGAAAGCGAAATTCGATCGAAATTGACGTGGCACATATCAAACGGCAATTATGCGCTTGTCGCATTGTTGGATACGCATGACGCGGTGGCGAAAAGCTCGCGCGCGGGGTCGGGTAATAATGCGCGTACACATCGTCGCGGTGCGTGAGCTTGCAAGCGCGAACGAGCCAGTGCGATAATTAATGTGTCCCGCATTTCCCCCAGAATTCCTTTTTTTTTTATCCGTGTGTGTTGGTCTCGTATATAGCACTAATAACTGTGCACTCGGAAAACGAGATGACTAGTATAGTCGGTTAATCTCTCTCGCGCGCACGAGCTTGCAAGCTCTATCGCGTGCTTTTATGGGTTTTTGGCTGCAAACGTATACGGTGTTTGTGTGTTCCGAGAGGACACGATAAATGAAACATCGCTCCAACGCGCGACTTTGAGAAATGCGTTTCTAGAGAGAGAAAGAGAGAGTGGAAATGAAAAAAAGCTTTTTTTTTTTCGAGCACGTAAAATTTTCGAATAAAATAAAAAAAAAGAGAATATGCGCGAAGGTTCCGTTCTAAACTATTAGCCGAGAGAAGGTCGTTGTGCATATTTGCCTTTTAATAAAACGTCGCTCGCTTGGCAATATACGCGTCCTTTAAACTCTGCGCTCGCCGCTAACTGGGTTAACAGCGCGTGTAGTACGAAAAAAAAAGTCGAGCTGTACCACGGTTTTTTTTTTATACACGCGAAAAAAAAAAGGGAAGAAAGAAATCACACGAAACTTTTTAAATAAAACATCGCCGCGCGCGGGATATTACTCGGTCCAACAATAAAGAGGGGGTGGGACGGAAGGAGGGAGGATTCGATACTCGAAGCAATTTTCCGGAGCACAAAAGAGAGCTGGCAGCAGAAGCAGCGTCTAGCCATCTGCGTTGGACGTTTTCAATAGCCTTCTCGCTCGCTCGCTCGCGTCCTTTCTCATCACAATGAGAGGCCGCGAGGAGAGAGCCGCAAGACATTAGCGGTTATTATGAAAAACTCTTTTACCTTCTTGCAATATTCCAGAATTTCCAGCTTGTCGGTCATGCAGCTTTTAGTGTCCGTCGACGAGATCCATCGCCCTTGTTCGCCCATGTGCTGCGCCAGGTACGCCTCGCCTGCCTCGCATAGCGTCGCCACCTATTCGTTCGAATTCAATTTTTTTTTTTAGTTAACGATCTGTCGAAAGATTTCGTATGATTTTTTTTTCTATTTTACGTCGAACAATGATCAACGGACGAGCGAAGAGAATAAAAATAATCGAAGAGAGCTTTTTTTTACCATGCTATGATCCCAATTATATTTCGAGTACATGCGATTGAATTGGACTATTCAAACTAAAATGATTAACCGCAAGCGAGCTTTTTTTTTTCTTCGTGGTACGCCGAGGAGGATGAAAAAAAAAAAAGATTGTTCGCGATTCGATGGAAACCTATGCTCTCTCGCGTGCTCGCGAGCCGTAAAAAAGTCATAATTGATTTAATCTCTCGCGGAGAGCTGCTCGCTCGTCCCCCAAAAAAATTCGATATACGCGAATTCTGAGCCTCGCCGTACATACATATATATTGAAATGCCTGCGTGGTAACCGCGGAAAATGAAAAAAAAAATAAATAACGGACGGAGGGAAGTAATTGAAAAGCGATACGAGTGACAATGTCGACGCTCCGGCGTGCGAAAATTGATTCGCCAAATCACGTCGCACAGCGGGAGAAATGAAAGCGAGTTTTCCAGCAGCGGCTCTTTTTCTGTGTTTTTTATAATCGAACTATATCTGACACCGTGGAGAGCAGAAGCTTTACCGTGGGAGAAAATATATTCGAGCTCACGGCCAAAACGCGATTGAACGAGAACAAAAAAAAAATATTTTTCATATGTACGGAGCAGGTTTTTGTTTTACAGACGTTTGGTGGCTGCGTGAAAAATTGGATTTTTATATCACGCAACGATACTCCGACTGCGCGGATGGAACGACGAAAAAAATATGTGTGTTTCGGGCATATGCGCGCCAGATTCAAAAAATGATTTACGATTGTCAGATTTATCGGCGCGTGTGATTTCTATCTGGCTTACTTTTAATCTCTACGAAATAAGTGTATACGTATCTGATTCTCTTTCTTACGGGTCACATAAATCAAAAGCTGTTTACCCCTGAATTCAGATTAACGAAAAAAAAACTATTGCAAAGTACACATCCACCTTAAAGCGTAGCTCCAAAAAGTAAACGATCCGCACCAAACAAAAAAAAAAGCCTGTAACAAGTTTGATCGTCGATGTAAAAGCACCACGCAAACACACAAAACGCTCTTTGTGCTCGGCGAAGAGCAAAAAAAAAAAAAGCTCTTGAATAATCGAAGGCACTACACGAACTCGTTGCTGTAAGGTAAAGCGCGTGAAAAATCCAAACAGCACTCGTGATTGCGCGTCGGAACGCGCGAGGTCAACAATCAATCGCATTCGCGTCGACTACTGGCAACAAACGAAAAAAAAAAAAAAAAACTCGTTAAACGCCCGCGAAAAAAGAGTCTTATAGGGCTCTTTTGTGCGCCTATTGCCTGCGTGTAATAAATCCCGAAAGGTATAGTGAAAGCCCCGCGAAACAACAATTAAAAGCGCGAGCGCTTTTTCAATCGAACGTGGCTTGCGTTTGCCGAGTATATTTAAGAGGTGTGCAACTATTATACGGCTCGTATATTCGCGGCTTGATGAACTCACCTGTGGCTCGGATCTGCTGCCAGCGGGAGCTAATTCCAGCCTCTCGGACACCGCCTGAAACAAAATAGAACGCACGAAATTAAATGATATTTTACGACGATGACACGATGATACGATAATACGATCTTTAGAGAAAGAGACGTTAACGAGATTAGCCTCGAAATGTAATTGCTAATCTCGCCGTCACGGGTGGCTGCTTTTTTTTTTCTCCCTTCACTCTTCCTAAAGTATAATAATACTCGCTCTCTCGTTATATAATCCTTTTTCGTTGTTATATATACATATACACACACACACACACACTACACGCGGCTGAATTTTACGACTGCACCTTAACGTTTTGCGCGCATATAGCTGCTATAAGTCCTATAACCGGCAGCACGGGAGGCCAGGTTATTGGCTCTTCACTGAAGTTTATGAAGCTTATAAGCTCTCTCTTCGAATTATACCATGCTCATCGCTTTTTCAATACGCTACTCTTCGCTCGTATACATATCGACATGATGCATGTGTTTACGCCGCGCCCTTATTTTCATTGTTCCGCGCGCGCTCTCGACGCTTTTTTTTTTTTATTCCGATGTGTTTATACCGTATATGTTTGTTTAATTACAATCAACGCTTCGTGTTTATCGGAAGCTTGCGAGTTGATTATCGTTTGCGATATACAAGCTGGGGAAAATTATTTTTTTTTTTCGGACGTATACGCGTATGTGTACTTTTATTTGCTGCACGCTCTGTTTATTTTTATGTCGAATAAAAAAATACATACTCTCTCTCTCTCTCTCGGGCTATCTCGTCGTCGTTTGCTTTATCAACTATACTATTGACTGATTTCACGTGAAATTAAGTGTTTTTTGGCCCGAAACGAAGCTCATACATCCGTATCTAAAAGAAAGAAGCAGGTCGAGATAAATAACGATAAAAAAAAAAGAGGGAAAAGGAAGGCAAGGAAAATCCCAACGTCGGAATGGATATTGGCCGAGCAAAGTTTGAGCGAGGGGTAAAGGGTAGGTAC
>JAWWMK010000008.1:2228494-2246995 GCA_035047105.1 Galeopsomyia nigrocyanea
ATCGAATTCCCCGGCTCAAAATACGCCGGAAACCATATTTTATTTTTTTTTCTACTCGAAATTTCGACCCTTGTAGAACTCTGAAAACACACAAAATTGATTGAACGTGTCAGATTTGTCATTTTATTAGTTTTTTACGTTTTATGCATTGTTGTAGTATAAAAAACTCTACAAGCATCGGAATTTCGAGTAGAAAAAAAACAATATGGTTTTCGATGTATTTTGAGGCGTAGGATTCGATTCTGAAGTCAGATTAACGCTATATTTTTTTCATTTTTTGTCAAATTCCAAAAAACTATGGAATTTCGTACTTTTCGACCGTTTTAAGACTTCTAAGTCCAAAAAAAAAAAGGGTGTCACAAGATTACGCGGCGTGGGGCGCTAGTGTTTTTAGTTTCTATTAGTGTTGTAGATTGAGAAAATATAATAATTTCGAGCGTAACCCCGAGTTTTTAATTTGCCAAAACCCTAACGAAGTTATGGCAGTTTTTTTGTGGATTTGGCCATATATGCCAGTTGCGATTCAATACCATATTATTAATTTTGCCTCTGTACGACGATTATAATTTCGCTCTGTATAAATCAACTCGTTGAATCATATTCGATTATTGAATTGACTTTTATTGCAATGTATATCGATCGTGCACTAATGAAATGTCCCTTTTATCTTTCTGTTACAGAACTGCCAGCAGAGGAGGGTGAGTAATATCTCCGATCGAAACTCTCGCCGTACAATGTCTACTAGAGTACATGCGTTGATATACGTATAGGTGTAATGGAATTAGAGTGAGAGAGCGGTAAGCCGCAATCGATGAGTATGCCACAGCCGCAACGCACTTTTTTTTTTTGCCGTATTACAGGCAAGGGAGGACAATGTTCAACCCGTAGACTTTGACCAGTTCATTAAATATAGAACATTGTTTTCAAAAAAAACATCGCTGGGGCATTGCATTGTGTCTTCGACAACACGCGAACGAATAACGGCTTAAAGTATTAATCGAAGCGACAAACAAGGGCGACACGCCACGTGCAAGGGCGGTATATTATTCAAGCCCCGTGAAGTAGAAATACTATTGATGACTCGTGACCGAGTGAGATGAAAAAAAAAACGACGCAAAACAATGCGACGAAGTGAAAGAGTATGTGTGTAGGGCTTCGCAACGAGCAGTTTTTTTTTTCTCTCTCTCCCTTTTATTTCTCGAAGCAGCATTCATCGACCGGTACTACAGCTCTCTTTCTCTGTCTATTTTCTTTTCGTTTTTTTCCAAAGGGAGAGAGAGAACGGGTGAAATTGACTTGTGCTGCAAATAAAGTTGACGATCCGAACAAGAAAAAAACGTTCGCGTTCACTTATATTTTTTTTTATCTCATCTCGTCAGAGAAGTTTTTATCTTCTCTAATGTTTTCTTAAGAGTATACCGTAAGGCATTTTTTTTTCTATTCTTCGCCGAGCTTTCGTCGACGCGAGGCACGAGATTTCGAAATCTTATACTTTCGTCGGTGTTTTTACTCTGTCGAAGTTTCGCGAAGGAAAGAGAACAAAAAAAAAATTGGTTATTTCACAGTCGAATTCGACGCTCGTTTAAAAATAAGTCTCGAAACGCCGAAAGCAATCGATTAACGGGTGAACCGCAATCATCGCAAGCACACCGAAAGAGAAAGAGAGAGTGAATGAAAAAGCTCGCGGCGACGAGTGTTTTCCAAACAATTGCCAGCTATGAGTTGGCAAAAATCGATAAAAGTCATCAAATACTCCTTTTTTTTTCTCTTTCGTTTCGCGATATATCTATACATCAAGCAATGAAGAAAATACGCACAAGTAGGCCAAGTAAACGTTGCACGTATATTCGGCGCTCTCTCCCTCTCCGCTAGTCGAGTGTGCTCCCATTTGACGCGAAAAGCTCGAGTGCGAAGCTTTTGATGTGTAGATATCGTTGTCGGCTTCTCTCCTTCCCTCCCGACGGCTAATCTTGTATATTTAATGCATGCTTGCACAGAGAGAAATGATGAAGACACTCGCTGGTATTTTGATTAGCTTTGAGATTTATCGTGGCAAGCGACGAGTTGTAGATTAATTTTTCAGCGGTGATGCGCCAGCATTTTTTTTTTAATTTTGCGCGGTGAATTTTTTTTTTTTTCGACGAGCTTTTTCGTCGCATTTAACAATGGTTCGTTGTATCGTACAAAAGGTAGCTTATAATAAAATTTCCGAAAGGAAAATAGGTCGACTTTGAGTTATAGCGTAAATGTAGCGCGGAAGGAACGCCTCCTTTGACGAAAATGGAGCACTTTGCATTCAATTTTCGTCTCGCGCCAAATTGTTCGTTAAACTTCGAAATTCCCATTAAAAAAAAAACTTTGAAAAAAAGAAAAGAAGAAATAACAGTACAACTCGTTGAAAGATTAATTCGCTCACCGACGAGAAGTAATTAAAACGCCAAACCGAATACCATTGAAAACTAATTCCAATTCCTAAATGAAATTCGCGAAACAATTCGCGCCTCGTTCAACTGCCGAGAAGATAGGAGCCGTGTCGCATTATTCGAATGACGCAGAGTGGCGCTGAGAATTAAAAAAAGAAGAAGAAGAAGAAGAAGTGTCTAGTCGAGAGCGCCGCCGGCAAAACTCCACTGTGTGCCTTTATTAAAACAGTGCAGCAGCCCTCCTCTCGAGCGTCACACTCGTCGACGAGCACTTTTCAATGCCAAGCGCGCGCGCACTTTTAATTCACGCTCGTTGCGACTTTCTCAATTTTCATCCCTACACACTTCGGTGCCGCATTCACTATATACGTATATATGTATTTTCCGCGCGCGGTCAATCATCCGCCGCTAGTTGCTTGATTTCTACTGTTATTGGGCTTGACGGGCGCGCGTGATTCGATTAATGTACGCTAACGCGCTCAATTGATTCGCCGAGTCCGAGTCGTTGGAGAATGTTTAATCACTGGATCAATTTGTAAGTTTTGGATGAGGTACGTTTAATAAAAAAAAAGAGTAATTACTTTCGGAGGCAAAAAAAAAATGTGTGTTTTTTTTTTATTCGAGCGAAGAAACAATGAAAGAGCTGTCCCAAATTCCTCGCTACGTACAAAAGGACACTTCTTTCTATCGGCTCTGAAAAGAAAAAAAAAGGCACGTACAAGTCCTCGAGATTCAACTCTCAAAGATCTATATATAAATCGGAATAATGGGAGAGATGTAGAAAGGCACGAGAAAAATACGTATATCAATGCATACAATCTGGAGAATAATTTGTCGCGCGTTTACTCGAAATCAATCGTTTCTAAAAATCGTTTGCTTATTTTTTTTCTTTTAATTTCAGGAAAATCCATCTGGCAACTTGTACTGGAACAATTCGACGACCTCTTAGTTAAGATTCTTTTACTAGCCGCTATTATTTCTTTTGTAAGTACCTCCAAACCAAATACTCCATGAGCAACTAAAAAAAATTAAACAGCGTGCTAATTCGGAAAACCAATTTTTTCCCCCAGGTACTAGCCTTATTTGAGGAGCACGAAGATGCGTTCACGGCGTTCGTCGAGCCGTTCGTCATCTTGCTCATTCTCATCGCCAACGCGGTGGTTGGCGTGTGGCAGGAGCGCAACGCCGAGTCGGCCATCGAAGCGCTGAAGGAGTACGAGCCCGAGATGGGCAAAGTCGTGCGCAGCGACAAATCCGGCGTGCAGCGGATCCGTGCCAAGGAGATCGTGCCCGGTGACATCGTCGAGGTTTCCGTCGGCGACAAGATCCCCGCCGACATCCGTCTCACCAAGATCCAGTCGACCACCCTCAGGATCGATCAGTCTATCCTCACCGGTGAATCCGTCTCCGTTATCAAGCACACCGACCCCGTGCCCGACCCGCGTGCTGTCAACCAGGTGCGTTTCACATCTGACTTTCAATCCCTTCCGCATTTTACATCTAAATGTCGAATCAAAGTATCAATTATAATTAACTACTGCCATTGAAGATTACTCGAGCTTCAAAGTAACGATAAAAGGTGTCAATCATAGAAAAATAATCCTTTTATTTACATCTTGAACTATCAGTCACAAAGTCATTATTGGAAAAAAAAAACGAAAGCATAGAGCCGTAAGATGTTAATGACAATTCTATTTTCATAATTACAGGACAAGAAGAACATTCTGTTCTCTGGTACAAACGTAGCCGCTGGTAAAGCTCGTGGTGTTGTCATCGGTACTGGTCTCAACACCGCCATCGGTAAGATCCGTACCGAGATGTCGGAGACCGAGGAGATCAAGACACCCCTGCAGCAGAAACTGGACGAGTTCGGCGAGCAGCTTTCCAAAGTCATCTCCATCATCTGCGTCGCCGTGTGGGCCATCAACATCGGCCACTTCAACGACCCAGCTCACGGTGGCTCCTGGATCAAGGGTGCCATCTACTACTTCAAGATCGCCGTGGCTCTGGCCGTCGCTGCCATTCCCGAGGGTCTGCCAGCCGTCATTACCACCTGTCTCGCTCTCGGCACGAGGCGTATGGCCAAGAAGAACGCCATCGTCAGGTCGCTGCCGTCGGTAGAGACCCTTGGTTGCACCTCGGTCATCTGCTCCGACAAGACCGGCACACTGACCACCAACCAGATGTCGGTCAGCAGGGCTTTCGTGTTCGAGAGGATCGAGGGCAACGACAGCTCGTTCCACGAGTTCGAGATCACCGGCTCCACCTACGAGCCCATCGGTGATCTCTTCCTCAAGGGACAGAAGATTCGCGGTGCCGACTACGAGACCCTTCACGAGCTCGGTACCATCTGCATCATGTGCAACGACTCGGCCATCGACTTCAACGAGTTCAAGCAGGCCTTCGAGAAGGTCGGCGAAGCTACTGAAACCGCCCTCATCGTCCTCGCCGAGAAAATCAATCCGTACGGAGTGTCCAAGACCGGCCTCGACCGCCGTAACACCGCTATCGCCGTCAGACAAGACATGGAATCCAAATGGAAGAAGGAATTCACCCTCGAGTTCTCGCGCGATCGTAAATCTATGTCATCTTACTGCGTACCTCTCAAGCCCACCAAGATTGGAACTGGTCCCAAGCTCTTCGTCAAGGGTGCCCCAGAGGGTGTCCTCGACAGGTTGCTTATTACTTCTACTCTAAGCTTTTAATTCGAGCGATTCGATTCGTAAACCAAATTCATTTAATTCGTCGCTGTTATTTTCAGGTGCACGCACGCCCGTATCGGCTCGCAGAAATTCCCTCTGACCACGACCCTGAAGAACCGCATCCTCGACCTTACTCGCCAATACGGTACTGGTCGCGACACGCTCCGTTGCTTGGCTTTGGCCACAGCCGACCACCCAATGAAGCCCGACGACATGGATCTCGGTGACTCCACCAAATTCTACCTGTACGAGAAGGATCTGACTTTCATCGGTGTCGTCGGTATGTTGGATCCGCCGCGTAAGGAAGTCTTTGACTCGATCGTTCAGTGCCGTGCCGCTGGTATCCGCGTAATCGTCATCACTGGCGACAACAAGGCCACCGCTGAAGCCATCTGCAGAAGAATCGGCGTCTTCACCGAAGACGAAGACACCACTGGCAAATCTTACTCTGGTCGCGAATTCGACGACCTGTCCCTCTCCGAACAGAGAGCCGCCGTCGCCAGGGCCAGGTTGTTCTCGCGTGTCGAACCCGCCCACAAATCCAAGATCGTCGAGTTCTTGCAGAGCATGAACGAGATCTCTGCCATGACTGGCGACGGTGTCAACGACGCGCCAGCTCTGAAGAAGGCCGAGATTGGTATTGCCATGGGCTCTGGTACCGCTGTAGCCAAGTCTGCCGCCGAGATGGTCTTGGCCGACGACAACTTCTCATCCATCGTCGCTGCCGTCGAAGAGGGCCGTGCCATTTACAACAACATGAAACAATTCATTCGTTACCTCATCTCTTCCAACATTGGTGAAGTCGTCAGTATTTTCTTGACTGCTGCCCTTGGTCTTCCTGAGGCTCTGATCCCTGTCCAGCTCTTGTGGGTCAACTTGGTTACTGATGGTCTTCCAGCTACTGCTTTGGGTTTCAATCCTCCTGACTTGGACATCATGCAAAAGGTGGGTTGTACTTTACGAAAGCGCTGATTTTCGCGAGATGGAGGGAAAATGATTAATGACGTTTTGTCGCTGATACAGCCACCACGTAAAGCGGACGAGTCTCTCATTTCTGGATGGCTCTTCTTCCGTTACTTGGCTATTGGTGGATACGTCGGCGCTGCTACCGTTGGATCTGCTGCTTGGTGGTTCCTCTACAGTCCCAATGGACCTCAGCTGAACTACTATCAGCTGGTAAGTTTTATTTCTTTTCTGTAGTTTATAATTCACAATTTCCGTCTGAATGGAGTAATTACTAACTTTATTTTGTGCGACTTTAGACACATCACTTGGCTTGCATCGGCGGAGGAGAGGAATTCAAAGGTGTTGACTGCAAGGTCTTCAATGACCCTCACCCTATGACCATGGCTCTGTCTGTTCTCGTCACCATTGAGATGTTGAACGCTATGAACAGGTTTCTTTTTTTGAACTTTAGCTCGTGTTCTACGTTCGTCAAAAGTCGTAGTATTATTTCGAAAACACGCATTGACAATTAAATGTTTATCACAGCTTGTCTGAGAACCAGTCGCTCGTCAGCATGCCACCATGGTCCAACTTGTGGCTCATCGGCTCAATGGCACTTTCTTTCACACTCCACTTCGTCATTCTCCACGTAGATGTTCTTTCGGTAAGTGAGAAGCTTATTTTAGCCAATGCCATTATTTAGAACAATTTTTCATTGGAAGAGCTCAGCAGATGTCTTGTCTAAAAAAAATTATGCATCTGATAACTTTTGGTGACGGTTTGGGATGAATATCTTGAGCGAAGACGAGTTTGATTAATGACACGAATTTTTTAACAATTTTTTTTACAGTCCGTATTCCAAGTGACTCCCTTGACTGTGGAAGAGTGGGTTACTGTAATGAAGTTCTCGATTCCAGTGGTACTTCTCGACGAAACCTTGAAGTTCACTGCCAGAAAGATCGCTGACGGTGAGAACCCACTATACACCGTTCACGGGATTGTTCTAATGTGGGCTGTGTTTTTTGGACTGTTGTTGTGGGGGCCCATATAGATAATCCATTGGGTGTTATATTAGCGTAAATGAAAGATGCCTTTCTCACGGAAGCCAAGCACACCGCCTTGGACTTGCAGTTGCATTTAACTAAAAAAAGAGCAAAAAAAAGTAATAATTAAGCATAGCTTTTCCTCCACGAGGGGAAGCTAAGTGACATGAATTAACTAAACAAAAAAAAAGTGTGTCTAAGTGAGATTTGAATTACTTTGACTGTTGCGCATGGTGTTTGACGGGAGCAACTAGAGAAAAACTCGGATAAAAAAAGGATTAAACGAATAATGATTTGTAGTTGAAGGTCGACCGTATCTGCACCGCACCGTAATTTGATAACAAAACAAAAGGAAACATCACTGTATTGTTATGCTGATTTCAGTGACGCTTATGTTTTTTTTTTCTTCATTGGATTTGATTTTATCCGGCGTTAAAAAAAAACAAGACTTACGATCATATTGTTTCGTACAAGTGCCTTTCAAAATATTAACGTTCTTTCTGCGAGGCAATAACCTTGTTTATCTAGACGCCAAACAATTAATTCCTAATTAACGCTAGCTCTATTTCTTCAACTGCAAGCTTACTTTTTTTTTCTTAACGCTTTGTGCAGGCTTACAAATTATAACGATATAGAAGTAATTGCATATGTACGTTTTATGCACCAATGAAAATCTCTAGCCTCTTTTTTGATCGATCGACACTCTGATCACTTGTTAAAACTCGACGTATTAACTTACGTTTTCGCGCATCCTTTTTTTCCTATCCTCACGATTGTTTATTCATATTTTTTTTGTTCTGGACGTACAACATTATCACAACATGCGGTGATGGACTTTCAAAGTAGACGTCCCTTTTTACAAATTCATCGGTTTAAAGAAAGTGTCATTTTTTGCACCCGATTGCATAATAGTATGTTACGTGTAAGCATATTCGTTTTGCAACACGGAATTGTAGATTAAATAATTGAATAACTTTTAGAATCTGTCATTTGCAGAAACGGTTGGATAGAGCTCATTTATATTCATTCTATACGCGCGTAAGGATGGAAATAACTAGATTTTTTTAAATAATATTCAATTGTACATAATGATGTAGGAATAGCGTATTTGCTGTAAATTTAAGCTTAAAAAAAGAAGTAATGAACTTGTTATTCGTTCGTCGTACAGATATAAACGATTTTACATTGATCTCGTGCCGAGAGCATGTTTGTGAAATGAACACGACGACAAATGTATCGAATTCGTAAAAAAGAACCCTCGAACATGATAAAAGAAAGAGTAAAATAGCCTTCATTCACATCTAGTTCATTCACTCTCAAATACAATCTCTTTATGCAATCTTTTATGCTCGTGTCTTTGTGATGTATCTACCTAACTGTCGATGTTCTTTGCTTGATATTTATTACTGAAGTACACTCTCCAAATACCTTTTCGCTTCTGTAACCTGGCTTTATATATTACACCTTTTTCTCTTTGTCGTTTCTTCTTGCGATACTTTGTAAAACCGCTTATCAAATAATATCAGCTTAAAAAATGAGTGTGATTGCGTGTGAAGGCTGAAAACGAAGAAGTTAAACTGCACTGCACCAACAGAATGTTGCAAGCTATAATTGAACCTTATAAAATTTCTTTGCTCAAGAGAAGAAAAGACAGACTTGCATGCGTCTTCCTTTTTTTTTTAAATGAAGCGCTATGTACTCAACACTTAAGCACGAAATTTAATCGACATTGACACCTTAAATAACTTTCGAATTATAGATCACTCTGTTCATTGATGATTATTTTCATGTTTTTTTGTCATAGTGAAAGAAACGAAACAACACATATGCGTGCAATTTTTTTCCTTTTCTTTTTTAATAAATTGTAAGAAAAACATTGCACATCATTTGAATTATTTCAAGTACGGTAATAGTACATAAATAAATTTGTAATGTAAATAAAGAAAAAAAATTTAGGTGCCGATGCCTGCTTTTTTGCACTTAATACGCAGCACTTTTATATCCTCAGTGTGTTCGTTTTTACCTTAATAGCCTGTGCAACCTGGACGAAAGACTTTAGCTTACCAACGAATCAATGTTTGTTGTTATTCTTTTTTTCTATTTCTCGAATAATCGCGTGGATAATCTCATGCGACTACTCGTACATGTGAATCCTGAACAGCGAAACATTTATTAAATGAGAGAAAGACGACTGAACAATGTTGTTCAATGAATATAAAAAGAGAGACAAGATAAGATCAGTCAACTAAACTTAATTTTTTTTAGATATTATTGTCAAAAAGCATCGAAGAATGATGAAATTTTCAAACGAAAAAGAATTTTTATGTCTTAAGATTTTGTTAACTAAGGCACATAGATGTTTAGTTGCATGAATCTTGGGGTCGTAAAAAAGTGGAAACGAAAAGTCAGCAAAAATTCAAATGCCTGCTGTTTTTTTTTTTTTAGTGTAAGTACTTCAGACAAGGCTTGCATTAATCGTGTGCGTTGGCGACATGTTGAACCATGAAATGAAAATCATGTGTGTGTTCGCGTGTTTGTATATTACTGCATCCATACCATATTTCTCCCTAAGAGAATTCTAATCGTCTTATATGATTTTACCTTCGATTAATGCTACTATATATAAAAGTTTACACGCGAGCGTATAGGTCAATGTGACGAGAGACGGAGCATCGACCGATAGGGCAAAGAAAAAAAGTCGAGATACGAGGCGCGTGCCATCGACGGACGAAATATATAAAGACGAGTGGAAAGCAACAAAAAAAAAAGAAGCGCAAACCGATATTGTGGCGCGAAATAAAATGAAAAAAAATGCAGTCGGCGCTGCGGTGTGTTTTACGGGATCATGCACTAAATATAAATAAATAAATGAATATATAATTAACAATAATATCACAATACGATTATTAATTTATTCGACGAAGTAAATGATGATTTAATAAAGCAAAAGAGAGGGACGTGTCGTGTGTGTACGCGCGCGCGAGGCATCGTAAACTAATAATGTTGTTGTTGTGATATAGACCGAGGATTATACAGCGTGGTGTGTTGTCCAGGGCTTGAAGGCAAATTTTTTTTTCCATGCGAAAAGAGCTATAAAAGCCGTCGTTTATCATCCTAACGATTTTACTATACTATTCAACGGAGTTTTTTCATAGTTGGAAATTGCACACTATCTAATACAGTTAAGACGTTCGTCTACGTAGTAGCGCTAAAAAGTATTTTTAAGGATCGGATTTTTAATGTGATTATTGCATATATACATATATTTCCTAATGAACGACTAACGACTGACGAGTTTTACTTACGATAAAATAGTGCAGCATGCTCGATATTGTTTGTGTAGCTTCCCGAGATTTTTCTTTGTTCGTTTATTTGTTGGTTATTCAACTTTAAATGAAGCATGGTAGCCTTCATTGTACAAGTAATTAAGGAAAAAATAAAACAATCTTACATCAAAAGCAGATATTAACGTAACGTATTATAGCAGGCAATCGACTAATATTGTATATAGGACGTTTTACTATACACATTTTCTTATATAACAGTTTTATCGAGTAAAAAATTTTTAAAATATATATAAATATATATTATACACTATAGCGTTACGAAGTTCAACAAAAACAAAAGTGATCCTCAGGTCCTGGAGTAGCCGCGTAGTTATATAATGATTATTATAAGAATCTCGACCTTTTTTGTGCCGTAGAGCGTGCGCAAAACATAAACAACAAAACGGAAAAAAAACATAATACAGAAATATATATTACATATAAAACGAACCCGCGCGCGGAAAAGCTCATATTCACTTTGGCGCGATCGACGCGCGTTTTTAGGTTCCATTTATTACTGTTGTTGTAATTCAGTGTAGATTATAACGATACGTCGATCTATATCTTGTCACGGGGCTTTGGAGTCGAACAAGAGAAAAAAAAAACGAAAAAAAAATTTTTTTTTCTTTTTCCAAACGTTGGTCGTCCCAATCTCTTCACCTATACGATTATGTCGGAAAATTGATGCATTAATCTAGTTCCGTTTGAAGTATGACTCTGCTTATTCAATTTATGTTTCGATTTTCATAGATTTTCATTCTGCAATAGTTTGAAAATGCAAAATGCGACGTATAAAATGTGCGACGAGCGGCGAAGATATAGGTCAGAGTCATACTTTGAAATAGGAGTAAATACATTGTCGACGAGGAGAGAAAGATTTCATTGAAAAACTAATGTGTGAATTTATATAATTGATTTTAAGGTCTTGGCTGTTCATTTTTTTTCCTCGAATATATTTCGTTGCGAGGTATTATAACAAGTAAAGCTTCTAATAATGCGTATAATAGACGTCGAGCTCATCACTGTGACGATGATGTTGACGATATTGTAGTGAGCGTTTGAAAGGAGTGAATAACTGAACAAAAAAAAACAAAATAACAACTTATTATTTGACTATACTTGTTATAATAATAAAGTGAGAAATACATACAAAGTGAAAAACAATACACATGTATTACTAATACCTATTTTTTTTAAATTTCTTTATCTTCAATATGATCGGCCTACTAATGATCAGTGATTAACTAAGTGTTGAAATTCAATGACTAGTTATTAGAAGTCAGATGATTTTTCCGAGTGTTTTACTTTTTATCCTATTGCCGTATCCCAATATCCTCGAACACGCAAACGAACAAAATTTCATCTCGCTTCAATCAAACTTGTCGTTAAATTTCATTCCTACGAATTCTTGTGTATGCGTCTGTAAAATAATTTCTTCTTAAGTGTTACCTTAGTCATTGTTCCCTTGTCACCCTTTTAGTTCCTTTTCTATTATAATCAGCCTCGATCGTTACATTAAAATTCTAAGACATACAGTAAGTTACAAAAAAAAACTATCAAATAAAAGTACAGAAATATATAAAGTTAAATTTTTTTATTGCTCGGATTCATCGTGATTTACTGCCGATATCTTATATAGTCATTATCAAAATATTATACGAGGCGAATTGTACAGATCAGCTCGTATATGCACTTTATATTACTACTGGGTATCGGACAATAAAGTTTCTCAAGTACACGTCCATTTTTTCACCTGTTTATATATGCATATTTTTTATTGCTTTAATTTTGCTTTTTTTTCAATATCATGCTCATTTTTTTTGCTTTACTTTTCAAATTTTTATAATTTTTTTGGTTCAATTTCAATGCTTCAGTTTTCTTATTTTCACTTTTTTACGACGTTGCCGAAGAGCTGGAACAATTATGATTTTAAGTTCTCATGTACAAAAACAAAAAATAGTATCATTTTCAAGTCTACAAACTTTTAAGCATGATTCCTCCTTGAACAGTACGCATCTGAGTGTCTCATCCTGCAGGACCCGGAATGAACGACACTTTCACATACAAAAACTGTTACCTTATATAGTTCAAGATTCTATAATTGTACCTTCATCAACCCTGGATTCCACAAAGCTGTTTTTTTCTTTCACTTAATTCTTGCCTGCTGAGTGGTTTGATCAATAATCATTGTCCAACGGATTATCTTTCTAACTACGGGATCATTTAGGTATACTTGATAAGAGCACGCCAAAGGTACAGTATTTCACAAACGATAAAATCATGATGTAAATTATCTACTCCTGCCACATTTTTTTTTCAAGATCGACCGAGAAAAATCTAGAGCAGAGCATAAAAAATAAAAAAAACCAACTTTTCGACATATCTTCATCTCATTTTCACGATTATCATCAGTGGTGAAAACGAGGCTATAAATTTTCATGTATTTTCGGAGACTAGAGAAAACATAAGGATATATCAATACGACGTTGACTCGCCGCTTACGGATGTGAAACTTTGCAACCGTGTGAAAACAGCTCCCTGCTATACTTTGATTTAAATCTTTTATCTTCTAGCTTGTGAAAAACAACTTTTTTTTTTACCCTGCGCCTGAAAACTTTTGCTCTCTGAACGAAAATACCGCTTCAATACTAACATCTCCGCTGAGTTTTCGATTTTTTTATTAGCTTATCTATTTAGAGTTTTAGAAATTGAATAACTACCATTTTTTTCTGTAATCCTGAAAGCGGTTCTGTGCACAACATAACATTGCACTCAACGTGCAATTTATAATATTGCTTTGATAAGAGTCGACGTATACTTCCTTAAACACAAAAAAAAATACTGTCACGATAAGATAGCAATTTTGTTACATGAATTCAACATCAAAGCAATCAAAATTAAAAAAAAAAACTATAAATACGTCAGTGCGAATACGATCAGATAACAAAAAAAAATCGATCGCACCCTGACTGAAAAGCAAATTGCCGCATGGCTTTACACATCCTTTATGCAGCAAGAAAATCTCAACTGAACCCGTTCTTTTCTCCTACACACTTCTTCTCGCTCTCTTCTTCTCCTACATACTTCTGCGCTTCTGCTGCTGCTGCTGCCGCTGCTACTGGCGTTCTGGACTTTCAGCTGCTACCTCTAAAAAAAATATAAGGCCAACTCGGGTCAGCCAAACCAAGTAGTAGTGTAAACCCTCGTTGTTCTGTGTGGTTTCAGTGCCAGCCCAGGTGAAGCAGGTGCAGTAAAGGGAGCAGCTCAACTGTCGGTGTCCCAATCCTACACCCCGACTCGACAAAACCAAAACCAAAAAAAAAAAAATCAAACATGAAAGCTGCGGAGAGAATACAAAGGAAAAAATAATAATAAAACAAAAGAGAGAGAACGAGATACACGGCCGATTGATAGAAAAAAAAATTGTGCACGTGTGTAAAATGAGACGATTGCGACGACTGTGAGAGACGGGAGAATGAGCGAGAGATTGAGAGTGCGAGAGCATGCATAATGCGACCCGCTCGCCAATTCTAGTAGCCTAGTCCCTCCCGCCCGAAAAAAACCCCCCTTTACCCCTCTACCCTCTCTCGTTTTATTGACTTTTTTTTTCTTTTCTTTTTGTACCCAAAATCCTTATAAATAGGCTGTGCACTGGGAGAGAGTGAGGTAGACGAAGAAAGAGCCCGAGCTTTCAAATTATTATGACTTTTTTGTTTTGTTTGTCGAATGGCGAGCTTGCGGCGAACGTATATAGATATATGTATAAATACGATATTGTTGGAAGTTCGCCGGTGAAGTTCGCCTCGATACTCGTGGCTCGGATTTGTATTGATCTGCGATCTGCTCGTGGTGCACGGGATAATTTTTTTTTTTTCGTTGATGATTCGTTTCAATGATATATTTGCGATAAATATATATGCCAAAAAAAAGTGCCTGTGTAGTAAATCGAGATTTCCAACGCACACACACACACACATAAGAACTTTAGGGAAAAAGGCCTCATTGACTATTATATATACTTCAGTGATTGTTTTTTTTTTGTTGGAAATTTCTAGATATTTGGTGTCCTACTTGAAAAGGCACTGTCTTGTATACGCAACGCGGCGTTGTCTTTTTATCGCGTTTCTTTCTTCTTTACTTTCTTTTTTTTTTTTTTTCAAAAAAACAATTTAAAAAATAGCTTGTAAGTCGAATGAGAAAAAAAAAGTAGAAAATATACGTTCGCGTCAAGATCCGTCGTTGTTGTTTTTTCGACGCTCCGCGAGCAATATTAAATAGAAAACAAGTCGGCGCGCGACTTAATATTTTATCTATAATTGTAAAATGTATATTCGAGGCTAGAGTATGTAACTCATTGTTTATACTCTTCTTTGGATGGGAAAAACTTTTGAAAAGTACACATACGCGAGGACAACGAACACACACATATAAAAAAAAAAATTTGGCAAAGCATTGGATTGTGGAGAGAGAGCTTTATAGGAATAATATCAGGGAACATTGCTATTGTAAAACACATCAGTTTGATTTTTAAACTGTGTAAATAAATGAGTGAGAGTAACAAATATACGGACGAAAAAAAAATATTTACTTTTGTATTCCCTCAGTGAGGCCTTTTACCGAAGTATAAATTCCTATATACATAATTATATCCTAAAGTGTTGGTGTACCCTGCAAAGTGTCCTTATGTCGAGATGTAGAAACTCATTGATGTGCCCTTCCAACGCAAACGTAGCCAAGCTTGACGTCGAACGAAGGATCGGAGTTGCAGCTCGAACAACGGAAGCAGAAACGAAGCATCATAGCGCCTTAATATATCCTCTGTCGATGTGTTTGCGACCCACCTCTTCCCCCCAAGGCCAAGTAGAGATGTGTGTCCCTTGGCGAGCTCGTCTCTGCCGATCTGACCCATGTCTAATTGTTGTTGCAGTGGGCGACGAGGTGCATCAGTGGAGCTAAAGCATTGCAAAACCGAGCCAATCACGAACGAATAGCGCGCCGATCAGAGAAAGAGAGACACACGCACACGAGTTTTGAGGGCCTCGCACCTTTTGCGGGCGCGAGGACAATTATATAGAGAAAGAGAGAGAGAGAGAGAGAGAGAAAGTTATGTGACTAAAGCTACTATTATAAATGATATATAATGGCCGTTGGCTGCTATATATACTCGAACAGCGAGACTCACACCTAACCGTCGATGATTTTTAAGAAAAAGGATGAACAAGAAAGTAATAAATTTTAACAAATTCTAATCCACATATTATATCCCTTTTATATAGTGTATTTATCTTTGGCAAAAGAAAATGAAAAAAAACGCATGACAGACAAGTGTCGTTTTTAATACTTCGTACATTGAACGAGTTAATGTTTATGTATAGACGAGTTTTTAAGTAAAACAAAAAAGAAACAAATTTTCATTGGCTTTTATCAAATAGTTGCAATAATTGTACATATAAACGTGTATGCATATAGACGATGTATAAATAACTTCTTCTCTAAAACTAACAAGTATGGAATCGCCTACAGTGCGGTTGTACTTAAAAAGTTCAAAACCTCTTATCGCATTAACCCAGTATTGTTATATTTCAATAACGTGAGGACAATTTTCACTACCTACAATAACTCACCTTCACTTACAAAAAATTATACCTCTCTTCTCTTCCAAACTTATTAGTTTCGATTTGCTTCAATTTAACCCATTTTGATTCCCCCTTTGCTCTCTCTTTTTCTTTTTTTTTGTTTATTGGATAGAATCGATTTATTGTAATATTTTTCAAGTAGATCATTTTTACTATTGAACGCTGAAAAATTTTTTATTTAGGTCTCTCCAACTCGATATTTTTATATATATATAAATCGAACGGATTATTATTCGTCTTAATTATTTTTATTATCTTATAAAATCTATTGACCATGAAAAATTAATGTTACTTTTGAGAAATAATAAAATGCAAGGCGAACTTTTCCACATTCTGTTTTTATTTTTATTTTCTTCCTCTTTTCTTCTTACTTCACTTCTTTAGAATATCTCAATTATAATACTAAATACGTCCGTTAATATTATAAACTTGATAAAAAAATTTGAAAGCGCATGGACTCGAATGATTTTTTGTTTCAAAATTTATCATTTCTTACATTTCCTTTTTAATACTTTGGGCACATAACGAAATTAAAGCAATAATTTATCAAATCTTCTATTGTTCATTTTTATTTTGTTTAAAGTATTGTATCCAGCGAATACTAGGTCCATGCGCAATAACCATTTCTATAAATAAATGTAGTGGTTTATGAATCAAAAAATCTTACTAAAAGTGAGTGTTTATCAAAAAATAATCTTTTATGAAATTAAATTCATCTTTATATTCTAAAATAAATTTTGGCAAGCATAGATACATAAGCATGAAAAGTCCAAACAAATGTTTACATTATTAATATGATTAACGTGCCATCATTTTTTGCGGTTTTATTACAAGTACATTGTACATAAATGAATTATGTGATTATATAGAAAACAAGAAATAATATGTAAATGATAATATATTTTTTTAAAGACCAATAACCACTGAAATCAATATTCACGTGGAGTATTGCGTTTACATCTTATAAAAATTTAATTATGTGCGATTGAAGAGGTTTAGTATAGTTACTCTAAAGTTGATATCAATTAAAATTATATAAATAAAATAATTTTGTTTGACATAGTATTCATTTGAACATAGTGGATCTTCTTTTCATTTATCACTTAGATCAAGGTGAAAATACGAAAGAATGGAGTTTTTAGAGTTAAACTTAGTAATTTATTTAACAGTTTTTCCACATAAATTAAAACAGTCTTGTTTCGATTTTCAGTAGATAAATAATTGTTATGTTGTTTGAGACATATTTTAGTGATCAACCATGTGAATCTTAGCAATATAAAAACAATCTCTAAATAGTAAAAGTAATGTACTTCTAATTACGTGCATTACTTTTCTTCTATAAAAATTTGTATATTGTCATTGAATTTGGAGTATTTGATTTACAATTTTCTGTAGTTGGAATCTTTTATAATGTAAGTATTTTTAATGTTAAACAATAATAAAAAAAAGATGAAAATTGTTTTGTTGAATTTTAATTTATTGACCGCAAACAGTTTTTTTTTTACTTAATGATAAATTACCCTTTATGATATTTACCTAAATGATAAATTTGTTTGAGTATTGATTTTTCCTCAAATTTGATATGATACTGTGAATTTATCTTCGGTAATCGCCAACAAATAATATTGCTCTAGATATTGCGCCATACCGGTAGATCAAGAAATATGATTTGGCATCCAAGCATACGCGAAAAAACTGTTGCAATATTTTTCTTGTGGGTCTTAAGCAATCTCACTTATTTTGATAAGACATATTCAATACTTATTATTGCAAGTATTATAGAGCTATATATATGATAATTAGTCATACGATTAATTTGCATCCGACGATGACGAGGTACTCAACAATGAGCAATTAAAGTAATCAACAGATAGCACGTAAGTAACGATATTATTATGCAGTTTGACAAGTTCATCATGAAAAAAATTTGTTGGTTCGAAAAAATTTATATCCCAAGAATAATTGGCGCTGACCGAACAGTAAAAAAAATTAAAGGAGGGAACTACACTGTGATGCTTATAGGTCTGTGATAAATAATGACCGATTACCTATTGATGGTCTAGATTTTTAATATCCTGATTTGATAAGATGAGTTTACTTATTGACGCAATGAAGGACTGAAATTATGATTTGGCACATTTGCAAAAGCACGATCCTAGAGTATTTCAAGAAGCTTGACTTTTATTTTATTCATAAACATTTTGAACTTTTGAAGAAACTCAAATGAAAAGCTACCAACGTAATGTAAATTAGGAGCTTGATATTTGACAAATATTAATGAACGCTGAAATTTGTTATCAAATAAAAAAATATAAAAGTACATTTCTCAGTACAAAGCTATCTTAGGTTATATCCTGATTTGATAAGATGAGTTTACTTATTGACGCAATGAAGGACTGAAATTATGATTTGGCACATTTGCAAAA
>JAWWMK010000008.1:2254595-2276661 GCA_035047105.1 Galeopsomyia nigrocyanea
TATATATATTCATGCGCCTGTTACAAGTATACACTAAAAATGTTTGAGGCCATTCGAACATATCGATTGCAGTGTGAAAATAGCTGCTCCACGCTATCGTGTATACTAAAATTGTCTCGAGCAAATTTTCACTTGTATCGAGCTATTTATATGTTTTCAAATTGGACTCGACTATATGCTTGTGATCGTTGAGCAAACTATACTCGCGGTTAAAAAACGAAATATAATTATTCACGAAAAACTTGTTTGCATTATTCAATATTTGTCTTTACGACCAAAGACGTGCCGCAATGACGTCACACTTTAATTCTACAAGCCTAATATCAACACCAAGACGCACGTGCGTTTAACGCACGACAATTCCAAGGCTGTATCATTGAACTCGCGCTCGCTAATCGTTGAAGTGAAAGAAGTTTTTTTTTATTTCGGCGGAATAGAGCGGAGCATTGATGTCGAGTAGACTTTATTGAGACAATTTTTCAATGTAAGAGATCAATTTAAGCTAATTTAGCAAGGATATTGCAACATTTTGGTTTTTTTTAATTTTATAACGTTAAATTAATTATTATCAATATCGATTGTAATTATTATTGGAAAACTTTACATAACTACTCGCATAAATTTTCGTTTTCATTTTTTAAGCCAACTTTGGATTCGAACAGCATTATTAATTCTGTGAACCTTAATTCAAACAAGGTCATTAATTTGAAATCAAAATAGCTAATAATATTTTAATGATGCGTCAGTTTTAATTTTAACATTAAAAATACCATTTTTTCATAATGCAAAATTATAAATCATGATTAAGTTTTGGAGGCGTGTTATTCAAACATTATGACTTGGAATATTGCGTTCGTATTTTGGAGGTGTGTATTTATTGAAATGATAACAAATGCGGATCTGAAACATTTCGAAGCCACAGTAGAAGTTAAATAAAACTTGGTAGCAATCAAACATATCAAGCACGCGATGCTCTTAATTTTAATATTTTCAAAAATTTGGAAACCAACGTATACGATATTTAATCGTTATTGCCACTATTCGAGAGAAAAAAGAATGAAATACAATTTTGAACATATCAAACAAGCCAATATTTGTCGTTGTAAAAATGCAGACAATAACATGATTGTAAATTCAGTCAACGAAGATAAAGTCATTTGCGTCAATTTTTCATGACGTATTTTTTCAATTTGATATATACGGATACTTCGCAAGAATTCATTTGCATTGTGCAATAAACTTTATGCAGGTATATTTAAAAACTTACTTACAGCCTCAATACCACAGAAGATAACGTGAATTTTGAATAGCTTAAAATGAGATTTATCAATGAAATTTAGATTAATAACTTGTAGATCAGTTTTGAAATGAATTTAGAGGCACTCTTTCTACATTATAGGGTTTTCCAATAAACTTGGTAAAATGGATGAAAAATCAAAGTAACATACATAGTTCTATTGATAAAATGAGTACAATTCTGATAAAATGATGAGAATTACAATTGAAACATTCATTCACTTTTTCGTCTCATAAATGTTTGAAGTTTTTGATCCATCGTAAGTATAATCGTAAGACAGATAAAAAGTGCGTCTGTTAATGTCACGACCATAAACACCTCTTATCTGATACTCGCGTTTGCTTATCATATCGCAAGACGAAGCAACACTTTTTTCTGAAATAGATGAAAAATTTCAACGAAGAAAGTATTTTTAGCTCAATAAAATTTTTCGATACAATTCGATATAATTTTTAATAAAGCTGAACCGATATTAATTGCTTGAAGGTCTATGAAAATCCTTAACAATAAAGATTGGAATTTTTATTGGGACAATCTCAATCTTAATATTATCTAAATACATATCGAGTTATCTTGCAGTCCATTATTGTATACATTGTTCTAATATTGATATCGTTCAATTTTTTTTTATTTTGATGTACTGAAAATGAGCTTTAATTTTTGCTATTGCAAGTTCAAAAATCTTGATCATAATGTCACTGCTAACGTCTAATTTATTTGAATCAGCGCCCTGAATGTTGAAATGCGTAAAAAAGGGGTTTTTAAGTGAGTTGTTATCTGTATAAACTCAATTTTTCATTTGTCTATCTTTTAAAAATACGTTATTAATATCCGGCGTTTAATTATAAAATATTGATTTTTTTATGTAGCATTTCAAGCGGTCCATTTATTTCTATTCACAATACCGATATTTAAAAAAAAATAAAGAAATATATAAAGCTACTCTTGCCATATCTGGAGTTTGACACGATTTCAGTTCTACAAAAAAAAAAAAAAAAACTTTCAGAAAACTTTATAGTATTTTTAAAAGAAACATCAAACAAATTCTAAAAGTAAAGGATACAAAGTATATTCTTTGTATAAAGATTGTAAAAAAAATCTCGACTACGAATGATTTTCTATTTTTCGAATTATCTAATCATATTGTAAGTTCCTTAAAAATTCATCAGTTCAAAACAACAAGCTTGTATTGGGTCAAAGTTGAGAAGTCTTAAACTGCAACTTTATCACTGCAACGTCAAAAACTTCCAGAAGCTGACTTCAAATATTGCACTGTCTGTCAAGTTTTGAATTAAATGTAGAGTTAACTGCTTTAAAAAATGAAGATAACTAAACATTTATTTTCTATTTGAAATTCTTGATTATTTAGCTGGACTAATTACTTCAAAATACTGTATATTTACATACATAAATCATGAAAATGTTCATGTGTAAATTGTAAATACTATTATCGTGATGCATAATGTTTTCTGATTGTTTATCATTTGTTTCCTCCATTAGTTTAAAAAAAATTTTGCTTTATTTTTTTAAGATACACTTGAATCTTATCTCTCTCTCTCTCTCTCTCTCTCTCTCTCTCTCTCTCTCTCTCTCTCTCTTTCTCCTATTTGTTCGGGTTAATCTTCAAGTTTTCTTTTTTTTTTATGACATAATTTTGACTAATGTCAAAATTACTCCCAAGATATTTCTGAAATTAATAGTTTGTCATCTTTCTTAGAGTAAAATGACTCCATAAATATGGGGGAAAGAGCATTAATAATAGTTTCTTCTGTTTGTAAATATACTTGCAATAATTAATAATTAATAAAGATTAATTCATAACAACGCGCCGTGAAACGATCGTTAAAGCGCTAGATTTTATTTCTGTAAAAAAAAGTATAATCAGTGCTTTATTACGTAGGTCAAGAAAAGTCTTGTTAATGTTTCTTATTACCATCATAAATCGAAGTT
Source organism: Galeopsomyia nigrocyanea (assembly GCA_035047105.1). Classification (NCBI taxonomy): domain Eukaryota; kingdom Metazoa; phylum Arthropoda; class Insecta; order Hymenoptera; family Eulophidae; genus Galeopsomyia; species Galeopsomyia nigrocyanea. Next base: position 2,257,843 of record JAWWMK010000008.1, read on the forward strand.
CTGCGGAAAATTACGGAAATGATTTGTGTACGACCATATCAAGCGTGCACGATAACGTAATATTAATCAAGTATATTTTCTGCATAGTCCACAAACACCGAAAGAAACGATTTGTCGTAAACAATAAACTAAAACTATTAATTATATAAGGTTCAGGAGAAATTTGCATTTGGAATATTTTATTTTATTCCGAAATTAGCATAAAAAGCCATAACACAAGATTACGCAAAATAACATGATTTTATGACTTTAGAATCATGTACATAATACTAGTCATGGTATAAGCTGGAAAAACAGTGGTATATCAAGAAAAAAATTTGAATTTGTTCCAGACAGAAGCTGACGTCACCCAAATGGAATCGGTTTAAAGGCATTCGCTTGCGATGGAAGGACAAAATTCGTCTGAACAACGTCATATGGCGATGCTGGCACATGCAGTGTAAGTTTTCCGACTTTTAAAAAATTTTCTTGCAGTCGTACGTGCAATCGCAGATAAAAGAGCTATCATGTCTCTCGCCGACTTTTAACTCTAATATCTTGGCAATAAACGATAATGCATCGCGATCATAATGTTTGCAAAAATATCCGAACGTTTTTTTCGCTCGATCATTGGTTAACGCTTTGAGGGCGTGTGGAAGACATTTGATCTGCCTTCTATCTGCGTCATAGCATGTACGTACATATACATACATATACACGCGGTTATATTATGTCAAAAGCGCCGACTACTGGTAATGAACTCCAAACGACCGATTGCGTTGATTGGTAATGAACTTTGTATAAAATGTATATTACAAGTGATGGTGTGTTATTGTGGGCGTGAAGCTTTTCTTTTCTCTATCAAATGTTCGAAATAGCTAAAGTATGTTTTAGAAAAAAAGATCACTTATAAAATACTAGATATTTCACCCTTAGATTGATAAAAAAAAAAACAGGCTACCGAAACTACGTATCGATAAAAAAAACAGTAATCCGAAAATTTTTGTATACAATACTAAAACAGAACAAAAAAATATTCAAATTCTTATTCAACTCAATATTTGCAATCCTGGTTGCGTCGAGACATATTTTCAAGGAAAAACTGAAGAAAATGTTGATAACAAAAAGTTCCACTGGCAGCTTTCCAAAATTGGATCTATTTAAAAGAATGAACAATGAACTCGCAAAAGTTCACTTTTCTCAATAACTTCAATTTTCTTAATGATTGGTAAAATTAAAAAAATGGAATGTATCAGGAAATGTGAAAACTCGTGAAAAAGGAAAAGAAGCTTGAACATAAATATGGCAATGCGTATCTCGCTTTGCCCGTCTTCTCTTACAATGCAATCGTTTGAAACGTCAATAAATGTTTTAATTCCTTTTTACGCCTTGGCAAACACTAAAACGTCGTGTCATGAAAATGAAGATTATATCACGTCATCGCAATCCTGGGATCAGCGAAAATATCCTTATTTATAAAAGCGTGCGTGACTTCTAAATCTACATTATTACGTGTTAGTTAGAACTTTAAAATAAAAATATGAAGGTATCATGTATAATGAAATTTCAAGTTTTGCAAATGAATGAACTCTTGATGCAGTATTTAATAACTCTCACCGGCGAAATTCACTATAATCTCTACTCCGTGTATATTTGAAAAATCCGTATTTTCTCGACATTTTTATTTCGTAATCGCGAGAGCGGCAATAATGAAAATGGTAAAAAAAATGGCAAAAAGAAGATAAAGAAAAACGCGTAATAAAGCGGAGACGCGCGCTCGCTCGGCGCACATGTGAAATGAAGAGTAAGCAAACACAAGGATTAAGCTCTTCACGTGAGAATCTCGTGGCTGTTGATCAATTTCTGTACCCCCATCATACGGCCGATATATAGAAGGCCCGCGTTTGCTCGTCATATCGCTCGCGCCACCTCATCTTCAGTTTGGCGCGCGACGCTACCCTGTCGGCTTCGTTTCCTCATTCCACTTCGAATTTTTGATCTTTTTTATTTTATTTTTTTGAATAAATCGACTTCACGCTTAGTTTATTGAGTTATCGAGGATCGGTGGCGTGAAATTTTTTTCTTTCTTTCTTAAAAATCGAGATTCGAATCAAAGTCGATTTTTGATAATTCAACCGGTGGCGGAAAGTTCGGCGCGTGGGAGTCTCGTGATTCGATTTCTGCCGCCACGCAGAACAGATATACCGAACTGCTACAAGCGGTCAACGACTGAGGCTGCGGCATCTGCTGCTGGAGATAGGAGGTTTTATAAAGCTTCGTTATTTCATTTAGCTTTATTCTTATTTATTTTAATATAAAAGTCTGACATGCTACTCGCATATTGTTATCAAATTTTTAGAATCGACAGTATTTCCCAACATTAGTTGTTTATTTGTTGTCTAGATTTTTTTTTTTGAATCTCCGAAGTTTTATAAAACCGCCGCCCTTAGGGGGCCAGTATTGAAAAATTGCTCCCATGCCGCACAAAATGCGTCGACGAAAAGTTGGAATCGGGACGGCGAGCCCAAAAACCACCACGAAACAGCGCGAGCTTCGCGTTGAGGGTAGTTAGTTAACCGCCTCGCGAGTAGACCTTTAATTCAATGGGAACAAAGGCCCTCGCTCAAACGCAATTTTTTCTCACTTATTTTTCGATCGAGTGACGACATCTGAATTGGACTTGATGATTCATTGAAATCGAATGTTAGTAAATTGAATTCGATAATTCACGTTTCTTGGTTTTCATTTTTAACATATTTTTTTCAATATTGTGAAAATTTTATTTTCAAAGCGACTCGTCGATTATAATTGTTCGTTATTTTTCAGTCATACTGAAGCAGAACACACTAGTGTGCCAATTCGCATCTCCACTCGACGTAGACACGCATAATAAACCCGAGGTAAGCCACCAACATCAGCATTTCCGAAGCGTAGATCGTCTCTTTTTTTTCACTTCTTTGTTTTTTTTTTCAACAAATAAATTATTTAGATAACGAGAATCGACGGCTTTGCGCCGATAAAACGATAAACGCGTTTTAAAATGTATTTCTGAGCTGATATACCGAAGAGATTACAAGCGGAAAGAAAACGAAATAATCTGTATACAAAAAAGAAGCAGCGAGCATGAAAAATCTGAGTAAAGTAAACCTGACCCGAGTCTTTTCTTTTTTTTCTTCTTCGTTTATCGCCAGGCTGTCGTCTTGGAGGGCAAATACTGGAAGCGAAAGCTCGCGGCTGTCACAGCTGAATACAAGAAATGGCGCATGTTCTACCGCAACAAAATCCTCGGCTGGACGAACAAAGATGGCATGGATATGGTGAGCGTATAAATATTTTAGCATTTTTTATTTGCATTGCTAACTGTCTCTTGAACTAGCGAGGGAACTAATAAATTTGAAATATCCCAAGCACCTATAGCATTTGCATATTAATGCAACGAGGTGCATTGCTAAATACTTGATTTCTCGCGATCGATTGCTTATTAAACGCTCTCTCGACCAGATTCTCTCGTATTCTCGCAATATCAATCTGATTATAATTACGGCGAGAGAGAAAGAGAGAGAGAGATCGTTAATAGGTAAAAGCAATTTTACGATTCAGCGACTTTTACGATCCGGCAAAAGTTGTTTTGCCGTGGAAATTATGACGAGAATATATAGTAATATAAATGATGATGGAATATATTACAATTATTTTCTCATAGTCAAGTCCACTTACTGTAATATGCAATGTAGCACTTATAAATAAATCGATAATAATTGTTGATAACATTATTTAAATACTTATTTTCAAAGTTGCAATAGGAATGAAATTGAACGATATTTCAGTTGGAGTCGATGGACACGCTGGAATGGTGCGGCGGTCCGAGCAGCGTGGGAATGTACGGGAGCGGCTTGGGCGGCTCGTCAGGCGGAGCTTGCGGCACCCCGGGAGACGGTGTGCACAGCATGATGGTTGACGAGGATTACATGGAACTCATGACCGACACACTTTTCTCGACCATCAGCTCCAATCAGCCGCTTTATTTTCCCGATCCGCGTGAAATCGGTTAGTCGATTTCCATCGTTCGAATTATCTTCCATTGATTTTTCTTCTTTCGCTGATTTCTTCGACACCGATTTACTGTGTTTGAAAAAAAAAAAAGAAAAACAATTTTTACTTCAATGATTGTTAATGGTTTCAGCACGAGGAGCCAGCCTTGCCGATTTCATACAACCGAGCTTAGGGCCTTTGCAACCGAATTTGGACGACTTCATCGATACGTTGGAGCCACTTCAAGGTAATTCTTCAACGCAAATGATATTTCTTTCGTGAAATACTTGCGGCAATCAAATGCCGAAATTACTCATTAGTAAAAGAAAACAGTAAAAATAAAAACTTGAAACGAAATAAAATAACGATCTATTAATACATTTTCACGTTACGATCAGGCAAAGTTGCATCTGACGATTAGATAATGGAAAACCGCGTAATAAACGCAGAAGATTGCCGATAAAACGTGCGCGAAACAAAATACGATGCAAATGCGAAACAACGAAAGGATAAATAAACTTCCTGTCAATATTCATGAGGCTTCGACTAGGAAGAAGAATACGAGGGCTTGGCTGAAAAAGAGAACGTTCGCGTGTTTCAGAGTTCCTGAGCTCGCGGTTACCGCCGGTGCCCGAGGAGGACGTCTTCCACGGAGGTTCGCTGAGTAGTAATTACCCGGAGTTGGACCTGATGTCGCCAATGAATCAAGTCGCTTCGGCCAATACTTCGACCATCACCGATTCTTCGGTCATGCAAGCTGCTGCCAATCAACAACAGTCCATGCAGACGGACGACGCGAGCGTCGCCTTGCAAAACCTCCAGTATACCGCCAAACTTTATACGCAGGCACAGAATGATGCCGCTAATGTCTTCAGGAGTAATGTGTAAGATATTCTCTGCCATTTATCAAAAGCTCGAGCAGGAAGTGAGATTGATTGTTTTTTATGTGCGTTTGTAATCTCGGCCGTGTTGATGAATGATGCAATGTCGAAACGTGATTTCGGGCGGCTTTGAAGATTTATAGACAGCACAAAGACATTTCATCATTAAAATATCATTAAAAGCAATCCGGAAGAGCTTATACTGCTCTAAGAATGTGTAGTTCGAAAACTAATTCTTTTTTTTTTTTCAGTAACATCAACGATAATTTCAACTCGTTGCAACAAAACTACGCTCAACAAATGCAACAACAGCAGCAGCAACAATCTGCTCCTCAGCCAGTCAGAGAGAAACAACCGAGACAAAGTAGGGCTGCCTTACGCTCGAGTCGACTGGCCCAACAGCAGCAGCAACAACAGCAACAGCAACAACAAACATATCAAGCGGTGCAGCAGCAACAACAGCAGCAACATTTGTCGTATCAAACGCAACAGAGGAATTACCCGATGGAGATTCAAACGAATTCAATCGTTACGCCGAATAACCAAATGCAGCTTGCCATAGCTGAACAAACTAGTCAGCATGTTCAATCTATCATGAACCAGCATCAACAACAGAATTTCGTTTCTTCGGAGACGCAGCAAGCTCAACCCGTCCAGAAGCAATTGAAATCCAGTTTATCGAGTAAACCTTACAACAAAGTATCCAACACGGGTTACAAGTTCCAGCCACCACCTCCTACGTTTGATGCTCAGCAGTGCAAATTCACTACTAATAATCTTAAGGTAATTATTTAGAACAAAGTCTATTTTTTATCATACCCTCAAAATAAAGGGAAAAATTTCAAAAATATTACAAATGAACATAATAGTTTGTCAAACGATTTGTACCTAAAGTCATTAGGCCAAAACTTTGTCCAAACTCAACATGAATAAATAATAAATTAATAGCGAGTTACTCGAACGTATCGTCGTAATGACTGGCACACACGTGAGCCAGATAAATTTCGGCCAATCGCATCTATATGTCGTACGAAGAGATGGCCAAGAAAAATAACGCTCAACTCATCGCCACAATCATTCTAAGCAAGTGCGTTTGATTTATTGAAGGTACTGCCAGCGCAACCGCAGCAGCAACAGCAGCAACAACAGCAGCAGCAGCAGCAGCCGGTGGTCGCAGTGACGGCTCACCAACCGGTGCAGTCGCACGTACTTCTGCAGTGTAAACCGTCGATCCCAACCGACCTCACCGCGCCAGCTCTACATCCGACCAAACTGTTGCCGCGGCCCGCCGCTCAAGCTCCCGTCGAGATTAAGGAGGAAGTCTTCGCTGTGCCAAAAGTAAGCTTTCTTCGAACCTTTGTTGATTTTTTTTACTTACTTTGGTTATGTAAGGTTTTTTTTGATAGTTACTGAAGCGATGTTGAAACTGCAAACAACGTGATACGCCATTTTCGAGTTCATTAAAATGTTTATTATATTTACTTTTTAGTATCAAATGAAAGTAAGGAATAGATCTCGAAGTAGCTCGTCGTTATCGGCGCCAAGAATGCATCCACCACCCTTAGTATCAGCTGTCAGCGATCCAGCCTTAAATTTGAATAGCAACGTTCTACTCGCACACTTACTCACCAACAGTAAGAGCACTTACTTTTCTTTGAGTGGATTTGACAAATTTTAGGAATCATATGTGTATAATTATTTTTAATTCTCGTTAGATTCGTCGAATTTATATACAGTAAGCTCCGGTCCCGATAAAGTCACTGCTCAACCCGTTGGCGTTAAGCACATTCTGCCAATGTTACCGTCAACCATGGCATCTAGTGCCCAAGTTACCCACACCACTCACCATATCACTGCTCCTATCGCGGTGCAAACGATGCACAGCGCCGCTAATGTACAAAATCAAGCTCAGCAACAGGTACAATTCATCAAATTGGATTTGTTCAATTTGGATACCGGTCTTACTATTGAAATTATTCTATAATACTATATTTCAATGTTGCAACAGTCGGGTTCCAGTCAGTCGATTCTTCTGAACACGAGTAGTCAACCGTCACATCAATCCCAAAGCAGCAATCCAAACTCGCCAAAGGACGGCTCAAACGCACATAGTCCACAGGGTCTCAGTCCGAGTCCACTGCACAGTCCAATGAGCATTGGCAGTCCTTTATCTCCTAGTCGGGGCTACGTCAAAGGTGATCCGGAACGAGGACAGTACAAAGAACAGCGTCGAGTCGGCCATATACACGCTGAGCAAAAACGCCGGTATAATATCAAAAACGGATTCGACATGCTTTACAGTCTTATACCGCAACTCAGTCAGAATCCTAATACGAAAATGAGCAAAGCGGCGATGTTGCAAAAAGGCGCCGAGTACATACGTCTACTTCGATCTGAAAGACATCAGTTGAAAGATGAAATGGACAAATTGAGGTCGCAAATAGATTCACTGAATGCGTCTATAAGGTACATTTTATATTTTCTTTTTTCTAGGTCATATTTTGATTTTTCTTATTGCAAATAGTTAATTTATTTGTCAAGAAGTAACCAAATAATTTTCCTTTATTTTAGCAATTGCCAAGCAATGTTACCTGCCACTGGAGCTCCAGTTTCGAGACAGAGGACGAATAAAATGAAGGAAATGTACGACGAATATGTGAGAACCAGAACTCGAGACAATTGGAAATTTTGGATCGTATCCTTTTTTATAAACATAAATATGTAGTTGTTTTCTCATAAAGATTGTAATTTCCTTTAAAATATTCACTCACCATATTTATTTTTCCTTAATACATTGCACAGTTCAGTATATTGTTAGAACCTTTGATGGTATCTTTCAATTCTTCTGTATCAACAGCAAGCATAGAAGACTTATACAGGACAACGATACTTTGGGTAGAGCAGCATTGTTCATTAGTAGATCTTAGGCCAGGTATATCTTGAAGATTTAATTTAATAAAATGCCTGAATGCTTAAAATAACAAAAATGTCACATTGTTACAGCTGTTCTCAATTCGTTGAGGTATCTTTGCACGGCTACGGATATCCTCAACGATCCGTCACGTCTACCAGAAGAAGCACTCGCAGCCGTGAATCAAAGTGAACGACGAAAGTCAATGCAGTGAGAATGATTTCAATTAATGTGTGCATTATTATGATAAGTGAGAATTCGTGAAGGGCACGAATACTTAAGTACTTCAAACGTTTTTCCGTTGTTGGAAAAGATTTCAAGAGTACTAAAAAAAGTTAAAGTGTAAGACTTGAATTTTTTTTATCTTTATCGGCTATCAAGAAAAATGTAGCTTTGTGACTAGACAATTTCTTATTTTTTCACATTATGACGTGTTTGTATAAACAGAAATTTAATTTGAAAACTTACTTTGTATGTATTCTGCCCAACACTTGCCTAACATTTTACATTAATTGAGAGTAGAAAACTAACAAAGAATAGAAAATCATTCCACATTTCAATTAAAATCTTCATCTTTGACGATTCACTCTCAAGTTGATAATTTGTTTGCACAAAGTCAATCCAAGAAACCAGGTTACCAGAGGACTGAAGAAGAAAATATTTTTATAAATTTTAACACTAAATTATGTACATGCGTAAGCAAGTTAATTGTTATAAGCAAGCAGCAAAGTATATTATAAAAAAAGCTTGCAAGAAAATAATCTGTTATTTAGTATGTTAAAGTTGATAATTTAATTTTTGCGGTTTCGTACAAGGCATTGAAGATTTTACAATATGGTGGAGGCGTAAGTTTTGCAAATAATTTTTTAGATAAAATTGTTGTTATGTTATTGAGAGCATGATATACATACATGCAAAAAAAAAACTTTATGAAGCGACCGATATTACACTTGAATTGAAGTTTAGTTTATTATATCGCGTAAAATAGTGTAGACCTAACTTTTTTCAATTAATCAGTTCTAGAGATTATTTGTATTTGCGGGTTCGATATGGAAAAAAAACCATAGGATTGTGCCTGTATGGAGTAAAATGATATTTACAAAAAAAAAGACAAGTAGCTACAATAAAGCTTGTTATACACATTCTACTCACAAATTATACGTACGTTGAATCGACGATGTTATGTAATGCGAGATTTTTATTATAAAATTTCATGTGATAATGTAAAAAACTTATTGCAGTTCAATTTTTAGATAGATTATTAATTGTAAAGAACTTTTGTACGTCACCAAATGTGTCATTATTGTTAATAAATATTATCAAAAGCTTGATTAAAATCCGTAGTATTTCATTTACCCTCGTATATCACATTTAATACACTGGAATTGTATAAGCTGTAGATGTGATTATTTACAATAAAGTAGAAGTTTGAAAATTAAATGCCATTTTAGATGTTTCAAATAAATTTATTTTCCAATTTTTCGAAGTTTTTAACAGTTTAATGCATTACAAATTACATCACTTGGAGAGACTATAAAAATAGCCATAAAAAATTTTCTAATATGTTTCACTAATTAAATTAATGTATAAGTGTATCTAAATTCTTTTTTTTTAAGTAAACACGATAAAAAATGTAATCTAATTTTATAACACAATGAATATCTAATCTTTGACAAATGTGAAAGAAATTATAATTTTTTTTCCATAATAAATTATTTAAATTATTGTAGAGTCAGTAGCAACATATTTTTGTTGCAACAAATTTTTTTTATAATATTCATAATGTAAATAAGGAACTTTTCATATGATTCAATTAAATACTGATTAAAAACAATTATGAAAAAAATGCAATAAATAAATAAGATCATTTACAGGATGAAAAACTGCAATGAAAACTTAGGACTTAATAGGTTTTTCAACTTCCTTCTTTCAATAAAGTTGAAGTTTCTTCTTCTTTCAACTTATGGAACTCCTCGACAATTGCTTTTTCTGAAAAACAAAAGATGCAAAGCTTAAATAATTCGTTTTTTTTATTACACAGGTAAGTTTTATGTATTTGAATTGTTGGTGCTATAATCAATTAAAAAAATATTGTAGTAAATGTATAAAAAGTGATAACTAAACATATCAGTCTATACATTGTTGTGTTGAAAATAAGGATAACAAAGTTGTTTGGCAAATGCAGAATGCAATCTAACAAGGTTGCGAGTTATCAACTTATGGAACAATTCTAATCGAGTCTCATATCTTCAATAAACTCTGAAAATAATAAAAAAAATTGAATTACCTTCTTCTGTAACTGGTTCTGCTGGATGTTCACTGCTGATAAGTTTCTTGATATTGTCAGCAGTACCTTCAAGAACTTCATAATTTTCTGCTGTTGCTAACTCAGTTAATTCTTCTTCAAATATCTTCATAAGTTTGTCTTGTACATCTTTGTCAGAAGATACGCCAAATCTTCGTTCATTAAGCAATTCTTGCCGCTTTTCGCGCATTCGAAGCTTGCATCTCTGTAAAAAAGTTTTTCATGAATTATGAACTTTTACGATAAGTATTAAATAATAAAATTCATCTATGTTTGAAGTATAACTGAAATTTGGAGTATAAATATTCAGAAATAATTTATAGAACTTAGAATAGCAAAATGTTCGAAGTAAATAAAAGTTTCTAACCTGTCGTAAGTCTTCGCGTAACTTTATCAAGTCGTTTTTCTTGTTGCAGCATCGAGCTTTTACACCTTTTTTTGCAAGTGCTGCGGACGCTGTGGTAGACATTGTTGATTTGTTTTCAAATGAAGATTAATGAGATAATAATTTATTCTCGCTATTTACAAAAATATTCAACTTGTTTCCGCGCGAATATTCGGCGTCTTCTGATGTTTACATGCAATGACCCAACAGCGTCAGCGCGTTCGATTCGATTCTGTGTATCGCGATAGTATCACGATATGTCTTTTTCCCGCTATTACTATTATGGCTTGATGTAGCAAAATAAAGCAATGTGGACATCTCAATATTTAAACTGGATATGAAATTTTAATTTAATCAATAAATCAAGACGAAAATCGTCAAATATATGAGAATCCTTGTAAATAAAAACACTATTGTATGTTAACACTTTTAATTTAAACTATGTATATATATACAAACGTTTAATACATGTCTTTATTGTGTACGAACAAGCAATAAGATAATGTATTATTCTCGTTTACAAAAATATTCATGAACTCAAATACTATCAATTTTATACACTTACAAAAATATAACTAATTCGCTGAAAAAAAAATCAAGTACAGAAATGTTTTCATTGTCAAAACAATCGCAGTTTCTCTGTTACAAAATTACTTATCTATGAATATATCACACAAAAATGATATTTATATAATCTTTACTAGCAATATTCAAATAAATAGGAAACGCAAAATTTAGTAAAAAAGAATCTATGAATCATTTCAAACTAACGCAAAAATATCACATGAAGAACATGTAAGGCACAATGAAACATTTTCACCTTCTTGGAAAACTGAAAATGCTGGTGCATGCAAACATGTTACTGAATGAAAATTTACTTGTTCTTGAATATTTTGTTTTAAACAGCTCAATCCCATCGGAATGGGATGTCTGAAGCCACAGTTACAAACTGCATGATTAGAAACTTCAATCAGGAAATTCTTGAGACAGATTGGACAAATCACGCCATCATTATCAAACATAGAAGATACTTGTTTTTGCTCCCACAATATTTTTTGATATTCGTCAAGTATCCATTGTTCTTTACATGATAAAAAAAATACAATTAATACAGATAAAAACTATATTTTCAAAATATAAAAGAATGTAATATTTTTAACTACCTTCTATTTCTTCTTCAATTTCATAACTCTGATCTAGCAAAAAATGTGGTTCGGGCTGATTTGCTGAAAATGATTTTTGAAGAAAATTTCCTGGATTACTTGGAGGCATTGTAAAATCATTCCATTCCATGTTAGACGCTAGATTTTCAAATTCTGAATGAATAATGTCTGCCAAAGTTTCTTTTTCATCTTGCGAAAAATCTATAAGCCCAGGTCTTTTTTTAAGAAATAATTCATTTCGTCTCTCATGCATTCGTTGTCGACATCTCTGCAAAAGATCGTAATCTTCAACAATTGTGTTGTAGAAATAGAAGTTACATAGAAAAAGCAACTAATTACAAATTTACAAGAAAAACATAAGATAGAACAATTCATTTCCATTAATAAATCTAAGTACTTCTAACCTGACGCAGAATTTCTTGAAGTTTGGGAGAACCATTTTTTATTCTTCTAGCAGCATTTTGAGTTTTTCTTTTTATCAAATTACTTGGACTCAAAAGTTGTCCTTCCATCATTGTTGAAGATTTCGTTTTTATAATATCAATACAAATGTTAGAGGAGAGCTGAAGGATACATGAAATTCCGTTGAACAACTAATTCACTTTGGAATAATTTAGGTCAATCGAATAATCGTGTGAGTTTGGCCAATTTCACATATGTACTTCTAAAAGTGAACAAAACGTTTTCTAACTTTGAATGACAATGTAAGTTCACATTTCGAAAATCTTGATAAGGTCAAATATTTCTTTCTGTTTACCTCTTAGACGTCGGATTCCCTCTCTTTCGCCATATTGTATTGTTTGTCACGACTTTCAAATGACGTCAAAAAGCGAGTCAAATGACAAACAAAAAATAAACGCGCGTATTTAAAAATAATTTTTTAATAATTCTTTTGTAGAAATAAGTGCAAATAAATATCTAAATAATCATTTGAATTTTAAAAAAGTACGTAATATTAATAGGTATTGAGAATGGTGCATTCCGTTATAAATGAAATACAAATAATATAAACATTAAATTGAAATATTATTTTATTACAAAAACAACACTCATTTTACAGTCATTGTCTAAATTTGTTTTATCTTATTATTGTTTCTAACTAAAAAAAAACATAATTACAAAAACAATATCAAAAGAATATCAAACAGTGTTTGAGTACTATAGCATTAATAATTATTGACAAGATTGAACGTATCTGTTGAATCAAATTTCTTTTTTTATACATATGCGTGTTTCAAAAGTAAATATGAACTAAAAAAAGTTATCTCGCTCTATTTTCACAATTATTCATTCATCTGCCAGCAGATTATCTTGATACAAAATAATTTTTTCATTTAACAAACTTCATCACAGCTTTAACAATTGCTTATCTAACTTGAATATTCTTACACCCTTAGGGTTTTCCTTAAAACATAATTGATTATCTAATCATATTTACAAATTTGATTTGCCTTAAATTTTTGTGGAAAATAAATTAATTTTTTACACAATAATCATGATTGTTCTAAGCATCTAAACTCAAAAATCAATTATCAGAAATTCATCAAAAAAATAATTATAAAAAATATATGCAGTCTTCTTACTAGCTGATTTTGTACTTTTTTATCGCAATGACAATCTTGTTCAATTATGAACCTACAGTTTGAATTAAAAAATAACTTGTGCAAGTTGCGCATGACATACATACACATGGCTTATTGTTTTCAAATAAAAGAGAAAACTTAGGAACTTGGAAACATGATTCTGAGTGCTTATTTATGTATAGTTCCATATCAGATTTGAACTTTTCAAGACTCATGTCGCTTCTAATTTTCAAACCACAGAAATTGCAGACTATGAAATCAGGAATTTCTTCCAAAAACGACTTTTGGCACATAGGACAAACAGCAGTATCATTTTGAAGCATATCAAACATTTCATCTTCGCTATTGATCAGTCTCTCATATTCTTGAATTAGCCATTGTTCTGTAAACACATTGAAAAATCATAAAAATAAAATGAAGCTAATACCAAGCTAAAAAATTACAATCACCAAACAGAATTGGAAAAAAATTGTAGTACGTAAAAGTTAAAATAATCTAACTAGCTTTTGATACTTGAAAAACAATAAAACTTTTCAGAATCAAGAGAAAATTGTATACCAGATTCGATATTGCAAAAAAAAAACCTTGTTCAGTAATGATTTCATTTTCTTCTCTCAAAGCCTCATCTTGATCCATTGGATAATTTATAATTCTATTTGTACTTGCAACAATTTCAGACTTCTCTCCTGTTGTCAAACTATTGAACTCTTGTCGAACTATTTCAGTTAGTGTTTCTTGTATCTCAGCAGAAGAAAGCATCCCAGACCTCCCTTTATTGAAGAACTGCTCCCGTCTTTCTCGCATTTGTTTTTGGCATTTCTACAAAAATAAACGATTATCAACGCTTACAAAAAATTCAGCAATGTTAGAGCATATTTATTGATTAAATTCATATTTCTCAAAAGTTTTTTTGACTCTCAATTCGTCTAACCTTTCTAAGGATCTCGTGGAATTTTGATAAATCATGTCCTCTTTTAGAAACTCTTTGATTCGCATTTTGAGACACAAATGAAGACATTTTAATGCAGTTCAAAATTTTGGTTCTATATCAACAACTGTAATTGATCACCAATGATTTATCTAAAACAGAATTTCGGAGCAGAGATTTGGAGCTCTGTATACAAACATTTATTAAATGGAACGTTTGGCTATCTCGACCGCAGCCACGAACCACGACCAACGGACCAACGGAACTTTTCAAAATTTCGATACCTATCTTTTCGCTCACGATATAACTCGATCGCGAATCGCGATATGAACATTTGAAAACACATTTGTGACAAATATTTAATGTACCTTTTATGTTTATTTTTCTTTATAAATGAAATGTTTATAATTTCACTAATTAGAATCATATCGATAATTTAAGAAAAAATATTCTAAACGTCAATAAATGATTTCTAAAGTTACTTCAAACGAAAATAAAATTAACTCCATTTTATGAACAACAGAATACGGATTATTCTGTAAAAATTTCAAAAACATAATTATGACCTTTGCAGATAATTTTGTAAGGAAAATAGATGTAGTTGCAAACAAAATAATACGAGAGAAATATTAATCATTAAGCTTTATTTTCAAAGATTGATGATTCAGTGTACACATATGTCACTCGCACATAAACTTTTATTAACAAGAGTTGTCAACGGCTTCCGATAAAATGAATACACTTAAATTTAGCGAATGGCAAATGCTTAAAAGAGGTATTACAATTCTAAATAATTCTTTTCGTAGTTCACAAAACAATGCACTTGATAAAAAATCTAATCATTCATTGGTTGACAAAATAATTTTCTGTTTGCATAAATAAAACAGTTTTTGCAGTCAATTTTCTTGCTAAAGATGTCGGTATACGTTCAAGTATGTATGTATTCTTAAAACATTTTTATAGTGGCCTACTCTCGTATTATATTACAACAATATAAACAGTCAATATGCATTTGTTTTGTTGTTGTTGTTATTTTAATCAAAAATTTTCATTGCGTGTCCCATTGAAATTCAATATACTCGAAGTAAAGCACGCAATGCATTTTATGAAATTATACAATTTCGACTTCAGGTTAGAGCCAGCAAAATAGCTCGTTTCTGTGTTGTACTTCTTATATGGATTAAATCGAACAGCGGTTTACTAGCTATATGGAATAAAAAATCCATTAGAAATGGATGGATTTTCATATACACTATTGATTAGAAACTACAACCCAAAAGATTTTTAAATCATAATGCAACATGTAATTTACACCTATTTGAACTTCTTAACAAATGCGATGTCTTTATGGACACCTATATATGTTTATTTATATATATTTGATGCTTCTCAAGTCGATCCGGTATTTTATTTCTACGAGAAGAAGCGTATAACAGTTTAAACTTTCTGCTGATCTTTGCAATCTTACATAACTATTCACGTAGTTTACTGACTTACGATTTATTTTTTTACAATATATATGGCACACGTTGCAGTTCGGCTTTGAACAAAGTGAGCGTATTCTCATACCAACAGTATCAGAAAATACAGATGAATCCTTTTTTTATTGTTTTATATCAAATGCTTTTATACAATTCAAATCACAAATAGAAAATCATGATTTCTTTCGAGTTTACTCTTCGTGTTACGTTCCGCGCTTACGCAATAAAAATAAATCCAACGCTACCCAATTTGCATCTCCGATATTTGCAGAGTAGCTTTTTTAACGAATTATTATCAACACCTTCGGTTGTTCAGAAATAATATTTAACAATTGTTGAAAGACAGCGTAGATATAACGAATTTAAGAATAATACGCCCAAGCTGCAACACTTTCGACAGATTATTTTTATTTTCTTCGGCAACACGATCATAAAATATCAGGCAATCTCTTGAAAAATATAGTATACAGTATGTCTGCAAATGTAAGGATTGAAATCGTAGGCAGCTGTCGAAAGTAACTTGCAAATAATTATGCTCCAGAAAATTTGAAAAATAATTCATCTTATCTTGAATATCATACGCGATATTATTGCACGAAAGAAACCTCATCTGCTACAACCGCGAGCTTCGAGAGGACAATAACAACATTATTCTTTTATATATTCCCGTCGTTATTCATAAATTAGAGAATCTTACAACACCGCAGCAGCGTCGATACTTACAAAGATACGGACATTTTGAGGTACTACGTACGTATATTTTATTGACGTGTATAATAGTATAATAATATCTCCGTTTTTCAACAGCAACGAGGAGAAGTTGAGGTGATTGATTTTAAGGTCGGGTAACAGTATCTGTTTTAACAAGTACATACAGCCTTAAAAACTAAATTATGGCAACGATGCATTTTTCTTTTAGATTTGTTCTTATTACAAATTAGCACACGTGCACAGCAATGATGATCGCGTCGGGAATGCTAATTTCTCTCTCTTTTTTTTTCCTTATCACTAAAGTGTTTTACAGTATACATTAGCTATTTTATTTATTCTGCTTGCTTGCTTTGCTCGCCATTCTTTTTTAGGTACAGGAGCATTTTTTTGGAGCAGAGTTCGTTACATTGGAATTCTAAACGCTAGCACACACAACTAAACATGTAGTTCATCGTGTATAAAAAATAAACTTTGATCGGAGGCGCAAATGTTTCATCATTATTTTTTTTTCTCTTGTTTCGCGAGCGACAATTCGTCAGCGAGCTAGCAAATTACTCTTTAGTTTTTTTTGTCCTTTTGCAGTGTTATTCGCGCATCGCGAATTCTTAAAGAGCATCTAATACACATCGACGTCCTTAAAAAAGTTACTACGTTATTTATTTAAATCCATTGATTGATGTAGCTTTCTTTTTAGAATATAAGTACGAGCGAGTCTGCAGCGCGGACTCGCCGATGCCGAAAAAAAAAATCCCGCTTTTCTCGAATAAGTTTAGAGGAATGTCAGACTTATATGTTTCTTCGTCATTTCACTGTATATCCCTTCTTATCTCCAGCTAATTATTATACACAGTATATCTACAAATGACATCTCTATACAGCGGCATACGGAAAGCGATTGAAATCGCGCATTTGAAATTTTATCGTGGAACAACCGAACGAAAGTAAAGCTGTATAAACTTGTCGATTTCAATCACTTTTTCTTTAGCCGCGCAGCCGCAGGTCGAACGAGTGTCGTATACAGCAACAATCGTAATGATAGCAAAGTACCACCGTTACGCATGTATACAGCAGCGACAAGGCCGCCACCGGCAGACTGTGTTGGGGAGGATGGCTATATATAAGTACAACACACCTGCGCCCTCGTCGCTCATCATCATCATCGTCAACATTCTAATATAAATCGTTTCGATATCTACCGCCGTGGCTCGAATAGCGAGCGACAGCGGGCGAATCGTCATAATTTCTCCGGCGCGCTCGACTTGCCGGGCGGTGTTCCGGGCGACTGTGGCTGATGATGAGCCGGTGCTGGCCCAACGCTCGTACTTCGCTCAAGGGTGACTCCGCTGCTACCACTACCACCACCACCACCACCGTCACCTCCTCCACTTGTGTGACCTTCCGATGCTGGCTGCGATATGGCGCGTTTTGTCGACCTAAAAAACACGGGATGATTTAGTAAACTGCGAATGGAATTATGAATTTTTTTTTTATTTTTCAAACTAACACGCAGCTAAGTTTGTTTGTTTGTTTTTTTTTTTTTCAAGTACTCCACGAGGGTTTTTGCTCTATGAGCATCATTCGATCCCTCGTATATATAAATATATGGCAAACGGGACTCATCTACTTGTCTAGATATGTATATCAATTCAATTAGCTTATGTTAGCTAGAGCTTGCAACAAAAACAATCAATTTCGACAACTCAAAAATGTAAAGCCATTGTAACAAACAAACCACTCTGTTCTTTTAGTGCTTTTTTTCACATCATTATCAAACACCAAATGACAACTTGTTGATGTTTTGGTGAAAAATTATCTACGCGTACACCAGATAAAATTCAGTGAGCTCGTGAAATACTTTTTTTTTTATATTGAGTATGTACAACAAGTTCAGTTGTTCTTTCGAAAAATGTTACACTTAAAAAGCCATCTATACATCGATGGAAGTTTCACACACAAACAAAATTGACGTTTTTCAGTCTTGTTGAAAAGTATATCTGAGATTATATATATATATATAGAGCTTATGTGCGGCATGTACAAAAAGCAGCAGTGCCTTCTTGGCGTATGTAAAACATTAAAAAATCGTATGTTGGAAAAAAAGTATAAGTTCATGTTATTCCATATACATTATATGTAGATATATATTCACATTCATATATAGTTGATATATAAGCAGACACTTATTTTGTTGTCAGTTTCACATAGTGTACATTGTTATTTTTACGTGTCTGTTCGTGTTGTCTCATCAATGGATGCTGAAAATACAAAAAAAAAATTGCAAAACAATCATCAGAAAATCAGCTGACTCGAATGTATTTCCAGCATAAAAAAAAAAGTTTTTGAGGAATAGACTGTAAGAGATAATGGATATAAGATATCTGCAAGAGCAGTGGTGGGCAGTAACGTCGTTATTTAACGACGTTACTCGTAACGTCGTTACAAAATTTTTAGAAAGTAACG
>JAWWMK010000008.1:2276761-2293760 GCA_035047105.1 Galeopsomyia nigrocyanea
TCGAGCGTAACCCCGAGTTTTTAATTTGCCAAAACCCGAACGAAGTTATGGCAGTTTTTTGTGGAATTGGCCATATACCCACAAGTACAATGCAATAATAAAGTTTGTGTACAAAGCTGTTGTCGGAGGCGGGATATAGCGAGTTTGATGTTTCTGCAGCGCAAAAGCTATTACGAGAGGCTATGAAAAAAGTTTACTTGGCGGTTGCGTGAAATGATATGAACGTTAAATGCGCGGAAAAATGTATCTCTCGTGGTTTTTTTTACGGTTCGCGAATTATGCGTATAACTCCGAAGCAAATAGTAATTAGTACTAATTAATTAAACTTACAAAAATGTTCATCTGTGGATTATAAAGTTATACTCGTATGTTTCATTGCAACAGAAATACCGTATGAAATATTTTATCGCACTGTCGAACTTTTTTTATACTTCGTAATTGTTATTCAAAACAAATAAGTTTGTATTTTCGATAGCTTTAGGCGTTTTCAATTATTTTATCTTCCCGTGCACAAAAGCATTTCTAAAAGTGTTCCTTAGCCATAAAAGGCCGCAAGTCCGTGGATTGTAAAAATGTACCGTATTTATGAGTCGGCATTCACATCTAAGTATTGTCGTGCACATTTGTAAAAAAAAAAAAATTAGAACATCGTATTGTTTCATAGTTCGTGCTGTCATATCCGTTCGTGATAACGTCAAGCAGTGGGTCCAGCTGAACTTAACACCAAATTCATTTGCTCAAAATCTGATTTCAAATAAAAATGAAATTTTTTTAAAATTGAAGCTTCTCAAAAACATGCTAAAAGCATGATCAATCTAACAAATTTTGGTGAAAAGGCAGCTCGAAGATGTTATCGTTTGTTTTGTTTTTTCCTCTAAACACAAGAAAAAAAAAACATCGAGAGTGAGAGAAAAAAAAAAGAAAGAAGATTGAACGTTAATCGGGTAGCCGCGGCCGAACTCCCAATTTACCTTTGGTCGCCGAAGCGTAACCGGACGTTTTTTTGTTTTGTTTTTCGTTCCTCTCGGGAAATTAGTTATTAACTAGACGCACAGAGCACACACACGTAGACACACGAGATCCTCATGTCAGTCAGTTTGCGTTATTTATCTGTTCGCATGGACAGCTGATTATAGAAAGTTTATGAGATATAAGAGAGCAGAGAGATGATGCTAGTAGCAGTAGTAGTAGTTGTTGTTGTACAAGTGGTAGTTGTGGTAGCAGTCTGTCCAATTTCTCTCTCATTGTCAGTGATCGAGAGAGAAAGATAACAACGTCTACGTATTATTTCGTTGGCCGAACGCGACATATCCTCACAGTCGGCACCTGCAATTTAACAACCTCCGTCAGCCCTTCGCCAGCCATGTGTTCTAAACTTGAGTTTTAATTTTTTTTCTTTTTATCAGCGTGTCTGATATCGATTGCTCATTCCTTTTCTTTTTCTTTTATTTCGTTGACTCGTTTATTATTATTTATGTTTCGTCACTGAGCGAAAAAAATTCTATAAATTAAAAGCGTTCAAGGGACAGAAATGATACTGTCTCACTCTAGCAGAAATCTCTTACACGTGCAGATTATTATACTCTTTCAAACTATTTAGATTTTCGATATATCATTACTTCCTTCGAGTCTCGTGAAAAAAAAGGCCTAATAATGTTAATTTGGCAAATGACAATTTTTGTTTAGTGTGACATGCAGCTATTAACTTTCTAACTTTCATTTTAATGGCTTTCTAATAATCATCATGCTTGGATAATGGTTTTACAATAAAATAAGCGGTATGCTAATAATCAACAACGGCATTCACCAAATTATAATTATCAGGCTCTACGATACGCTCTACGGTTAATGAACGCAATGGGAAAGGAAAAGACTATAAAGAATGACGGACAAAAGGTCAGAGGAAAGCTGCGCACACCTATAAAAACTAATGGAGCTTTTTTTGGATAAAAAAAATAATTAAAAAACTGGGCGATAATCGCAGGGAATTGGTGGGAGACAATCTAGTATATCTACCTACATGGCTCACATTCACAAAGTTAGAAGGGGGGTTCAAGGGGGGATGGCAAGGAAAAGATTTTTTTTTTTAAATAGCAAAGATAGAAGGTGAAAGACGAGAAATAGTTACCATAGTGTGAGTAAGTTAATTGTAGGTAGATAATAGGCGTGTGTTAGATGTGACTAAGGTGGGCTTTCCTTTAAAGTACACACTGCTGCGCGCCGGTGAGCTGACCGCCGTGTCGTTACTGGAACACAGAGCCAACCGGCTCGTATTCACACTCTACTAAAACGCACACACCCTACTCACATATACATGTATATAGGTATTGATAGACACACACTGTCTCTCCACGCGACGACGACGACGACGACGACGACGAGCACTTATTTCTCAATCTCAATCTTATTTGATTAGCAAAGTCCTCGAGACTTCTTTTTTTTTTTACGACTTTGTGCGAGTCAACTCGACAACTTTTTGCTCGTTCGCACAATCGAGTCTCTTGGTCAGTGATTTGTTTATTTTTTTTCAAAGAAGAATAATTTAGTGCTGCTGCTAATCGACACCTAAGCATAACTTTCACTAGTTCAAACTTATCGTGTAGTCTCTTTCGTTTTTTTAACGAGTCTTTTCGACGTCTCGCACACTGTCCCTCGTAGATATCGTTACTTCGAGAAAAGAGAGTCTCTCTCTCTCTCTCTCTCATCGATTAGTAACTAATTTATTGCGATTATCGCTCTGTTTTGTCCCTAGCTTAGATACAACGAAGTCTCTCCTCAATTTTTCTTACTAAAATGAAAGAAAAAAAATCAACTGGTTACACACTTTTTGAAAATGATTATAGTATAATCGCTAAGCAGTATAAAAAAAAGAAACTATCGACTATCTCGAAGCACTATGACTATAATACGCTAGAGAATCTCTTCGTGATGACTAATCCGCATTTGAAAAAATCACTATCCTCAAAGAAAAAAAAAACAAGTTCCTAATACAAAAGTATAGTATACAACGAAAAATATCAGTACACATCGCGCATTAAACAGAATATAGAGAAGCGCGTCTCCTCGTCGAGAGAAATGAACGGCACTGGAGAAGAGGCAGAAAGAAGAGAAAACGAGAGAGAAAAAAGAAGATACATAATTCTCAGACAGTCTCACCTTCGTCGTCTGAACGAGGCATTCTGCCCGGGCAAACCGAAATGCCCTCTCGGTATGACCATGCGCGCATTGCCTTGCGCTGGTCTCGAGCCACCGTGTGCTTGAAGTGCATTCAGATGAGCTGCGTAACCCTCTTGAAGCACCGTTGCCAGCGCGTGATTTTTCCGCGGCACTTTGCCCACCACGAATATCTGATTTGGCTGAAGATTCAACGAGGTGTACACGTTTATATCCTTATTGCTGCCGTACGCGTAGTGGATTATTATGCCGTGTTCCTGCGTCACGAGAGAAATGATGAGCTGTGTAGAGGTGAGAAAAGAAGAAAAAAGTCTTTTGCATTAACAACTCACCTGCACGAGCTTCTGGAGATAAGCGGCTTTGTGAGCCAGAGGGTCGGTCGATATACCATCGGCGAAGGACACAAGACCGTGAGGGAAATTGTGTTGCGAGAGCCACGAGACAACCTTGTGCTGTTGCATGTCCGGCCTCCCGGTTATGTAAATTATTAGGTAGCCTAGTTCTTGCCAGTGTCTGAAATTATTGTTTTTTTTTTTGTTTACGCATTGCAAAGAAATGCAACGTGCAATCAAGCTTTCCAAAACAGTCGATGCATATTTCATTTACCTGACAACGTCTACCGCGCCAGCTCTTACTTTAGGATCCCTACCGGTCACGGATACGCTCGCGGTAAAAGAGCCGTCGATACTAAACACAACACATTCGGTTTTTGGTGGTATCACAGCCATATAGAAGTCTACGGACGTATGATCGCCTCTGCAAATGAAAACAAAAATAAACGTTAGTAAGCCTTTTAACAGTGCGCTAGTTTCTAAAAGTTCGAAAATCTACCGACCTCACTATCATTTTCACAGGGTAGAGTCCGTACCCCAAAGTTTTGTCCTCTGGAATCTGATAAGTAATTTTACCGCTCTTATCCGTAGTTTCAGTCGCATAATAAACCCATTCTCCGCCTCTAACGTCCTTCATTATGTGAATATCTACATTTTCGCCTGCAAATAATAACCACGAATAAATAGCCCATACTTCACGTTTTATCCGGCGCGATACATCAAGATTTCGCAGCATTCGTTACCTGATAAGGCGATTACACCTATAGGACCGTACATAAATCTAGCTACAAGTACTTGAGGTACACCGTCTCTAACAATAACATCGTTAGCTCTATGATTAGCAGCAACATTCTGAAAAGAAAAACAAAGTAACAAACGTCGAAATAACAATACGACAGCTAATTTGAATGAAAAAGAAAAAATGTTATCTCACTTTAACTTTAACAGAGGTACGCTTTTTATTCCACTTTTCACGCGGTTGACCTGGACGGAAGCCTGTAAGCTCTTTCTCCTCGTGGCCAAGCATCTGCAGGTCGAACCTGCCGAGTTGGCGTATGATGAAAGCAATGACATCCGAGGACTCCCAGTAGCTCGCGTGGAAGAGATGAGGTAAGGCGTTGGTGGGAAAATTGGCTAGACCTTCAGGGCAATAAACGGCGTAATCCATCCTCTTGTTACCCCACCACTTTTGCGTTACTGAAAAAGTTCGGAAAGAAAAAAAAAAGGCGAGCGTAAGTTCTCGTCGGTTAAATTTCAACGAGGAAATACAAGCACTACTGAAGCAAAGAGCGATATATACGAGAAGATACAGCTTGAAGAGGTATAGTGTCTATACCGGACATAGTACTATGGATTGATATATCCGACAGTCTTCTCAACTGAGACATCGTCACATTGGAAACGTTCAGTCCGTCGGTGAAGAATTGCGGATTTGTCTGTATCGTTTCCACTGCAACAACAACAACAACATCGTGTTACAACTTTTTTTTTAATGAAAGCGTTCGTTGAACTTACGCAAGTGATAAGGTTGTCCATTGCCAAGTGGATAGTTTTGATAGCGAGCGACGTTGACGGGCGGTAAGAGTGAAAAACGAGCTGAGATCAGTGGCTCCAGTCTAGCCGCGACGGGATCGGTGGGGTGAAACAAATTGTACACCTGATTGACGCACGGCCTCGTGATATTGCTAATTTTGTCTGCCGTCGACGAGATTTTCCTATAAGCTAGCACCAGCGACAGCGGACTGCCGAACATGAAGAGCTCGCTCACTTCGAAGTCCAACTTGACGTGATGAGAATTGTCACTGTGGGGCAATGTAATTTTAACGAACGAATTCTCATCGTCGGTAAATTAAGCGATCATAGATACCTCGTCGAAGAAGATCTGCGCCTTGGCGATGGTGCCGAGAGATGCCGGCCGTCCTCCAAATTGTTGTCGTGATTGTCGGTCTCGAGGATGCTGTTCTCGCTGTCGTGTCGCGACTGATACTGCGCGGATCTGCACAATGCATCGTAGGCGAGAATCGAGCCGACCGAGTCGCCGATGAAGCAGATTTGACCGTTAAAACCACGTCCTTCATCGCTTCTAACGAACTCCTGGTAGACCTGGTTGGCGCCGTTTACCACTCGCGTCACCGCGTCGTGGTAGTCCGTCGTCGACGAAGCCAGCAGGGGGATCGCGCCGATCGGTATCGTGTCGTGGGTTATCGGCGGCGCGTCCATGCACGACGGCGACACGTCGAAGCTGTATGGGCTAAGACTGAAAAAAATAATGCATTTTTTACGTTGATTTTTTTTTGTTGCGGATGAAAGATCCAAATTCCGAGTGGATTGTGAGATTTTTTTTCACATTGAAAAGTTTAAACGCGTGGTTGGGAGTTTCGCGTCTGACCAAACTCGACTTGTACTACTTGAAACACCCTCTCGTCGACTTTCGATTTATTTATATCTCGATCGCCAGATTGAATTGGTAGCAATCGAATTTTAATTCATTCTTGATTAAGGCCGAATATATCCCAAGGCGCTGGGTTAATTAGTAATTAAGTATATCGATGTTCCATGAACGAGGTCGTATCGAAAATTGAAATACACGTGTTTTACGCTAAAACTAAACTAAGTATTGCACTAAAAATATGGGTTTATAGAAGTAAAAGGAATAATTAAAGATAACGAAATTGTAATGCAGACGAGAAAATGCTGAAGAGGCGCATCGAGAGAGTAATTCAGTTTTCTTACCTAGATAATATTCCGAGGCCCTCGGTGCAGATGGAGGGACAGGAAACGAACTTGATTGAGATGTGCCCGACCATCGTGGGATAGTGTTGCCTCATCACAGACTCGAAAGCACCTTTGAAGGTCGTTATGTCGGACTTTTTCGCCGTGAGATCGACGTTTGCATCTGCAATGAGCGCCAACAAAAAAAAACGGAATGAAAAAAAAAACTCGCAGCGATAAAAAAAAAAGGACGAAGGAAGGAAGGAAGGCCGCGAGAGAGAAATTATTATGGGAAATTTGTGGTTATACAATCAAGATTGGCGCAGAGCTGCGGCTTACCGAGGACGCTGCCGGCGTGCAGCACAACGAGGAGGACGGTGGTACTGCAGGGTTGGTGAGTGGGCGAGTGCTGTGGCGAGGAGGGACACGAGACGTCGATGCTCGCCGAGGTACGAATTGCCAGACGCTTGCCACTTCTCTCGCTCGCTACTCGCTGCAGGTATGCGTGCGAAAATATCGTGTCGTCTGTGAACACACACATACACGCTTTATGTGGCTTTCAGTTTTCAATGTGCAAACTCACTGGAGCTTTTGCGATGTTGACTTGTCGACGGGGTTCTATTTATGCTACGAGTGAAATGTAGATTCAACTGGGCTTCCCGATAAGAGTTCGTCTTTGTGCTTTGTTGTTGTTTTTTTTTTGCGCAGATTTTTATCAAGTTGATTTTGTATAATGGTAAAATCTTCAAAAATTTACGAATAATAACACAGAATCAACTTTGTATATTGTAGTAACAATTGTGAGAACTGAATTACCTAGGTGTGACTTACTTATATTTTTCAAATATTCATTACAATCGACGTAATCGAGTGCGTATAGGAGGAAAATAATTAAATATCGTGTATTTGATACGGATACTCTGTTGTATAGTATTTTATGTTTTTTTATCTATACTTGTGCTTCAATTTATTATAGGTACCTTAAAATTTCAAGTAGAAAACATTTGCGACAAGATAATACTGTAAAAGTGCATTTCAAAGAACAAATTTCTGTGTGTGTGCGAGTAGATTATATCATTAAAAACAATTTTATACTAATCTATTCATATGTAATCTTTAATCATTACAAAAAAATCATGTAGATCAAAAATTTTATTATTCAAAATACACACATTATTCAAGTACACACGTTAGAAATGAAAGCACTCACTTGCATTGAGAAGAAATTTTATAAACTCTCTAGATCGTGTAAACGTTATCAAATATAAAGAAGAAAAAAAAATTCAATTCACACTTCAAAAACAATCTGAATCTCTTGTTATGTATTATTTATTGTTAGTTGCAAATAATCAACACGGTATCATACGGACGATGGGATGTATATATGAAAATGTTCACTTTCTGTAAAGCGATTCTTTCCGCTTCGAGTAGGCATCTAATGGGGCAAAGCTGTCGTTATTTATCAAATTTTTCATCCTGTAAAAACATTAGCTATGAAGACTTTAAAAAAAATTGTTCGCACGCTTCATCGCGCAATAAATAAATAATTCAGACAGTCGAGTCATTAACAAATATTGATAAATATTCGTGCTGACCCAAGCTTAAACAACATCATATTCCGAATGAGTGCATAATTAAATTACTATTAATTAGGTCGCAACTAATCATTTCCCAAATGGAACGTAGCTCGTTAGTATCGAAACTGATTGAAGCGCATATAACAACGATATATTAACGATGAGGATAATGAAAAATGATGAATCTAATTTTAGTACTTTTAGCAAACTTCTATTACAAGATATAATTTTTCAGCGAATAACCATTTGCTGATGAAAATTGCACTGTCGAAAATAGAAATTTTTTTTTATTACACTGCTTGAATAAAAGAAAAAAAATGTAATATGGAACAAGAAGATCGAATCGAAAGGAGTCGCGTGAAAAAACGATCCTAACGACAAACAACATTACCTCGGAAAGAGTATAATCAACTTACCCTGTTTAGGGTCTGGTACGGTGGGCGACATCGCTTCCTCCTCTTCTGCTAGAAGATCCAAAGAACTCCATTTAGCTAATGACGAGTTATCTTCGAGTTCAAAGTTCTCTGTGTGGTCAGAAATTTCAACCTGCTCTTTATTTTTCCCTCTCAACGACTCGACAACTTAATATTTTGAAAAATTCTTTACAGATGCAAGTCGATCAACTCTCAAATATGAAAAATTGTGCATCGAAGCTTATATACATCTGAAGTTTGTTAAAAAAATCAAAGCCATTTTCAAATAGAGCAATAAACTGAATATTAACGTATAAGCAGTTGAGTTGTGTTAATAAAGAATTCATTTGAATCACATACTTTGGTTGTATTGCTGAGCACTTGAGAACGTTGTCATGCTTAAAAATACATGCCGTGAAAAAGTGTTCAATTATTTATTATGTGTGTTATCGTGTACATTGGATTTACTGATTTTACGGCGATATACGTGTTTAAAAAAAGTGTATATATCAATATCATTGCGAGGAAGTGATTTGATCTCATCACACGAAAATGAAATCACATTCCTGCTAATATATCGAACTCTATTTCTTTCAGAATCGAGTGGAAAAGTCGATTTATAACATGCTTCTTTTTCTAAGCGTGCGTGTAGCCATACTTCACGCACGAAGTGTCAAGAGAAAAAAAATACTTACATTGATATCCATGCATACGTGAAATGTATCGTACAAATATTAAACAAGTGGCATATTCATTATTGAACAATATTAAACTGTAGTAATTCACGTGTGCATGAAAGAGTTCCATGTAAAGTTGTAATACAGTGTAATTGTGAATTATAATTAAAACTTTTTTTCAACGAAGAAAACTATTACTAGTATGTCTAAAGGGATGATTGATAAAAAAAAAGTTCGATTTTATAATGTTCGTCGTTATCTAACTACGTTTGCTTCTCTATAGAAAAGACTACGGTTCGTACCTTTAACTATGGTAGGTATAATGAACCCGGTTGCAGCTGTAGTGATTGCACGTGCGACAAGAAAACAAAGAGAGAATGCATATCAAAGAGCAACATTCTTGTTGCAATTTTCGTGCTTTTATAACATGTCTGTAATGTATATGTAATCTATTGATGGTGTGTTTGTGTATTCAAAAGAGCATATTATGTTTTGATCGAGTTTTTGTTGTGTGTTATCGATATGTCGTTAGAGTAATGAGAAAAGGCTAATAATGTTTGTTAAAAAAAAACTAAAGATGTCGTCGTCAATACTTTGACTTCAATCTTTTCTTCGTTTTCTTCATCGATATAATCATTGTTCATTTTATTGACAATAACTTTCTGAATTTATGGTACTGATCAAAGTCAAGGTACTGATAATATTTTCTAGTTTAGTTATACAGAACTATTTTCGTAGTTAATAAATCTCTAAAAAACTGACATGCTCAAAAAAATTTGTATAGTAATCATGTCATTCCGTCTGTATACGTAAAACTATATAGTGTCAAGTCGGAGTTTAAAATAGATATCTAAAGAGCATAGCCATGCTGAGCTCTCATAACTGTTCGATAAAAAGGGTATATATATAATAGAGATATGTATATGTATAAGGCACACAAGGAAAGTCCTGCAATGAGGCCGTTACCTTGACAGTCGAAGAACTCGTCTTCGCTTCCGGATTCCGATTCCCTCACGATACTTTCCATCCTCCAATTGGCTATCTGAGCGTCGAAACTCTTGGCCGAGCTTGGCGAGTGCAGTGACGTGCCGCTTTTCTTCGCCAGTTTGTCCTTCTCCATTCTCGGTGGCCTTTCCACTTTTCTGCAAAGTCAAGTCAAACGGGGAAACATTTTCCATAACTAAGTTACGAAGAAATCGTAAAAAAGTGCTACTTGTTTTTAAAACATTTTTTTCTCCTTCTGATCGCAAAATTCTTGTAGGTTAACGCCTTACAACGATCAGAAGATGAAAAAAGAAATAAAGAAAGTTATGGCGATAAAGTTTAATGTCGCGTGAAACTTATGTGCCAGGCTCTTGACGACGCTCGCATAAGTACAAGCGGCGCATCGACAACGACGACGACGACTTCTCTTCAAGAGTGTCGCATGCTCGAGAAGATTCGCGAATCGTTCAAGCGAACTGATCCGACAGCAGTCGAAGCAGCAAACGAAGATAAAGTACATGCATACCTGGGAGGTGGTATTATGTCGGTAGGCGAATCCTCGGGACTGTTTTCACCGGAACTGACTGCCGTGTTGATGGTGGGAATGTCAGCTGGTTTCCTCATCGAGGCTGGACTCTGCATGTCCTCGTTCTTCTCGATACTGCCGAGGGTCGCGGCCAGTGTCCTCGCCACTTGCTCCGAGTCTTGAGGCGTGATCGTCGCGTTCACGTTGTCCGAGCCGGCCTCCTCGCCGTCGGCCAACTCTTCGCTCGACTCGCCCAGACCCATTTTCGCTTGCAGCGCCAATTGCGTTTGACGCTCGATCTCGCGAATGTCTTCCATCGTCAGACCGACCCACTCGTCTTGCCAGGCCCACGCTTGTCGGTGAGCTCGGACCATCGTTTTCCTCAGGGCTGTTTGTTCAAATGTAGACGTTTATCGTCAATTTAAAATATTCATATCGTTGTTTTATTCGGCGGAAACGTACTGATCGAATGCAATTTTACTTTCGCGGAAATATTCAATCAGCCAGAGTGATCCGAGAAATTCAATATAAAAAATGATGTAACATCGCAATTCCACACGCACTGTACACACAAGTAATACAAATTGCGCTTACATGCCGAATTGGAAAAGACTTTTTTGTTTGATTGCCATTTTCGCGATGAAAATTGTGATACCGCGCAACGGCGAATACTTCGTTTCGTATTCGAGCGAACTTTTCATTCCCTTAATTAAATGCGAGAAATGAAATTCAACTCTCATTAAAAAAAAACACTCGAGCATTTTCCGAAAACTCGAAGTGCCACCGAGCAAGCGAGCGGCACTCGAAGTACTGAGAAGTCTACATCGTAAAAAAAAATTCGCAAATACACGTGCTATCATAATTTTCTTTTTTACAAACTTTTCATCCACTTCTCTCTCTTTATCGTTTTTTTTTACTCCGGCTCTCTCTTCTTGCTTACTCACCAATGTCCTGGATGAACTTCTCGAGTTTTGTCTGCATGCCCCAGTAGCGGAACTCGACGCGGCACAATTTGTACGCGCACATCAGCGACTTTCCTGAGGGGGTTGGCTGTGACTTTCCCTACGAGAGTACAGGCACACAATTTCATAAGTATCTCGCGCATGCAAAACTGAATTAAGCCTCTCGGTTGAAATTCGTCGAAACGTTATAAGTACCAAAACTTCTTTCGTTTTTTATACATTTTTTTTCTCTGTTGCTGACGCACGAGAATGTAAATTTTTCGCCCGAAAAGGATAATAATTACACACGTGCAGCTCGCGAGAATAACAATTTGCATCGAGCAATTTGTCAATTAAAAAGCACTGCGTTGTACAAAGTGAATGAGCGATGATTATTCCCGACGAATTCAACCTTTTAAATGCCTCATTTGCAAATAGTCTATACGTATTCTAATACTAATGGTAACGAATGAGCCTCGAGTGAACTATAACCACAACAACAAACAAGTAAAAAAAACGAAGAAAGAAAGAAACGAAAGAAACCTACTTTGACCTCAGCCCAATAGTCCTCAAGCCAGTTTTCGTTGAGTGGACCCCTGATAGTCTTTTCCGAGATATAGAGCGTTGGATCTTCCTCCTTGACGTAATCGGCTCCCAGCAGCTGATCCTTGACGATGTCGATAACATCTGTACGAAGAACAACAACAAAAAAAAAGCAAAAGCTATAGACGTGAACTCGTGTGCGCGCGGTGACGTCGTTCTAAAATAAGAAGGAAAAAAAAACGAAGAAAAAGAAGAACGGGAACGATCTATATTCGCACGTCGAGACGACGGCGTCGCTATTTTCCGAAGCCGACACGATTTGATTAGCGCGCGAATGATTGATTCATCATTCCCGCGCGCGAGATATCAAATTTAGTCGCAGACTGGAGAATCCTGAGTTTTTCTGGAGACTGCATAATTAAGGAGAGTGACGCGACGGAGAGATATTATCGGGCTACTGACCTACAACCCGATTGCGCAGATCGCTGCCGCTCAGATTGAACACGTTCTCCTGATAGCCGTTGTCGGGGAAGTAGTAGGTCTCGATTTCCACCGAGAATTTCTCGACGAACGGACAGGTATAGCGTGTCTTGGTGTACGGATAGGCGTTCCACGCCTCTTCCTTCACCATCAGCGCCGACTTTGGGAGGAGATTCTTGAACCAGCCGGGCAAGTGACTGCCAACGTGGTA
Organism: Galeopsomyia nigrocyanea; assembly: GCA_035047105.1. Taxonomy (NCBI): domain Eukaryota; kingdom Metazoa; phylum Arthropoda; class Insecta; order Hymenoptera; family Eulophidae; genus Galeopsomyia; species Galeopsomyia nigrocyanea. The sequence goes on from JAWWMK010000008.1 coordinate 2,289,332, forward strand.
GATTTTGTGAGTGTATTGGCCCTTGCCATCGGGTCCTGGACCATCGCTGTAGGGCTCGTTCACGATTATCTCCACGCCGCTGCCAGCGCCTTTGCTCTCGTCTCGCGATTTTTTCTGTCAATAATCATTGAGTTCTCGGTTAAAATTCGGAGAAACGACGACTGTTTGCTTTTCATTAAACTTCTGCGAAAACTCGAGCGTCTCGAGCTTTCGATCTTACGAGCCGGCTCAAACCTTCAAGTTTCCGAGTTTTTCAAGCACGAGTACTTTTATATTAACCAAAAATTTCAAAATCACAACTTTACATTTTGGTCAAAATATTTCAAAGGATTAAACGCAACATACAACTTAAATACTCGAACCATTGAAAAAAAACTTAAAGACTCGGCATAAACAGTGACATTTTGAAGACGACTCGGTGAAAAGCTCGAAAATTCGAGTTTGTTTGGAGCCTTATTATCATAATTACAAAGATATCGCTCGTACTATCATTAGGGGAGGGTGGGGTAAAACGATCCCTTTAACTTTAATCTCGACTGGAGCCTTATTAAGCGAGATAATCAATTGCAGAATGACGTATGGAGATTTTTGGGCGCAAATCTTACGGAATCCTTTATTCTAAATGATTCAATTTTGGGGGTGCGAAAATGTTCGAGGCAAAATGGCTCCTTTTTGCAAGACTTGTAACTTAATCTTATGGAATCCTTTATTCTAAATGATTCAATTTTGGGGGTGCGAAAATGTTCGAGGCAAAATGGCACCTTTTTGCAAGACTTGTAACTTTGTCGATTTTCAACATATTCGAAAGAAATTTGTGGCACGTTCTTTGTCTTGTTAAGAGCTTTCGTTTAGTTGGTCGCACAATTATTTTCGATGAATAGAACGCCAGCTACGGGTAGCTGAATATTGTTCTTTTCGTTCAAAAAACAGCTTTTCTGTATAATTTTAACAGTGAATTCATGCACAAAAAATTTCCGTGTGCATGAAAGAAAAATTGTACACGGCGTTACAAAGCTAAGTAGTTCACTGAATAAAGGATAAATTTCCGGAAAGCAAAAGACGACAAAAGAGTTAAATGTATCCATTACGCGTTGGAAAAACCTTACAAGTGACGGGGGAAACCTTATAGAAACGGACCCCGAAATTTCAAAGCTCTCTAGAAATAAGGGAATTCATCAACGACTAGTGCAAGCTGATTGGTTTTTTTTTACCCTTAATGGCATACTAAAAAACCAGATTTTATAATATCGTCCTTCATAGAAAAACCCCAAGAGAACCGTTTTGCCGCATCCACCATTACCCTAACAGTTTCACGATGATAATCCGCCGTAAAAATTTCATTCATATTTAACAAAAAAAAAAAAGAAAGGCATAAAAAAGTGCTCTCATGAATATTTTTCAGACGCGCAGCAAACTCATTGTGCAAAATGACATACGCGACTCGCGCGAGCGCGGTGCTTGAACGCTCGGCGAAATTAGATCGTGTACCCTCGTTTTTTCTCGCTCAGCACGAAAAAAAAATCTCAGTGCCGGTTGAAATTTCACCGTTTTCGTGGTATTAAAAATTTCGGTTTGAAACGAAAATCCAAGCTTAATTGTCAGTCCAATTAGTACAACGAAACAAAAATCCACGCGTATAGTAATGATGTATGATAAAGTTATATAAATTTACAATAGGCATAGCCAGCACTCATCAATTTTTGACGCGACACTATTATTACGCGCTCGAGCTGCTTCTGTCTCTCGTATTTCATGTTATAAGCAGTACAAACTCGATGCGCATATATAAAGGAGGGCTCGGCGAGAGAGAGAGAGAGAGGAGGAACAGGATGCCATTATGCGTATAATAATGTCGAGGGCGGCCTATAATGAACGTGGCGCGCCCTATTCTCATATCGAAGAGTATCTATATGATGTATAGTGGAGGCGCCTTCATATTGCGCTGCATACAAATTTATATCGAATCGATGAGATGCTATTTTTTTTATGCTCGGAGAAGAAAATGGAAAACGTTCAAAACTTACCGCTATCATGTACAGCTGCGCGATCCTGTACTCGTCCACGGTTAGTGGGAGAGGTATTCGATACTCTTTAATCAACATCTTGATTGATTAAAGTTGCTAGTTTCTTTTATCGGAGCATTCCTGAAACAAGCAAAATAATAATTCATTGTAATTAAGGTCGGGCACAAACGTTTGATTGATTATTTTTTTGTATGAACAAAATTTTTTTTTGTAAAAAATTTTCATTAGATGGAAAAGCATTGTTTACTTCTCGAACGCTCAACTAACATTGTTATAACGTAACGTTAATGCATCGTGGAAATTAGCGCTCAGTATGCAATATTTTATTCCTAGACTCTGGAGAGACTAACCTAATGAGTCACGCGATATCTTCCACGAGGGAACTTTTTTTGTTCGTATTTTTTTTACAAAGGCATTTGCGCATCGTAAACATAGTCGCATGAGTAACGGTCAACAATGTACAGATGCATTAACGTAATTAACTTTTGCAATTACTCGAGTGTTCTATGTAATTTTTTTTTTCAAATGTAAAATATCTGAAAAATTAAATTTCCACGCTATACTTGGACAGAAGAATTGAGAAAAAATGCAAACAAACGATCGTGGATGTTTCAATTAAAATCTCTATACGCATTGTCAGGCGGATTCCCCAAGGCGAACAAACGCCTCTGACCGTGTCTCTTTTTTGACAGTTTTCGCACGTGACTAAGTCGCGCATCATCTCTCACACCACAGCAAATCCTCCGGGGACTTTGTTTCCCTTATCGCCTGCGATGTTGTTTAGGTCGCAGATAAATAGATAACATCTATTTGTCATTTATCGTTCGTTTCATAAGCTGTTTAAATTTAGCTGACTTTCAACTATCTTTTTGACTTAATATCAAGGTTCTTTGCTACTTTTCAGGGTACAGTATTAATATAGAATAAAATCTAATGATATACCATTTGAGCAAACTTGTTAAGACGCGGAAGTACAGGAACAAAGTTTATACCTGTACAATTTCGAATCAAATGACGGCATCGGTGCACTATAATATTGAAAATTATGAATAACATTACTGAATCAACATTTTATTATACTAATACCTTAGTTTTCGAATCTTCTATCTTTCGAATCTAATATAATATTAAGCACATTTGAATGCAACTAAACGCGCGCAATTCGAAAAATAAAGCAATCACGGCATTATTATTCTAATTTCAATTAGCAAAACGACGTTGTCGGAATAATGTCAAAGCGAGGCATATTAAACCAACTAAATGGGCTATAGCTGCGTCGTTTAATTAGCATTCAATTAAATCTGCCTTTGCAGACCGTCGTCGTCGTCGTCGTCAAGTGCAAGTGTCGAAAACCCGTGCGCACGAGACGAAACACCCTACAATATACATAATGTACGTTGCCAAACACGTCCTCAAAGCACAAAACCTTTTGCACAGTTCCTTTGATCGTTGTAGCATTATATATACATCCACGACAAAGCCCAACACGTTGCACCGCAACATCGACCTGGACGCGGGCCGGTGTTGCGTATTGCATCTCTCTTCGCGGTGAACCAATTAGAATGTTTTGTCTTTAGACACACTCGCGCGCGACTTGAATATCTCTATTCTCTTTCATTGTTTTGATGATTTTTTTTTCTTTGTCTCGCGTGCTCTTTTTTTTTCTCTCTCTCTCTACGTTGTTGCAATACTTTAGCGTTATCTTCGCGTGTGAGAATTGCACAAAAGGCTGTCATTTGCAAAAAAAAGACCGACAATACTACGGACAATTGCACTGTATCTTTTTCCATGGAATTAAAAATGTTTATACGCGAATACGCAAATTATACAAATCAAATTAGCCTTATACTATCACAATTGCGTTCGAAAATTTCTCGGAAAAAGGCGCGTCTAGGCGATAAAAGTTTTGCTGCTTCGTAAACGAGTGTGTGTATATATATACCTTCAATGTGCAACTGCAGTACGGAAGTTCCGATGTATTATGTAACTAGCAACCATTTTACCGATTAGCAGCAGCACAATTAACCAGAAGCACATCCGCTGTTATATTATATTATATACTCGCGGGCACGCACGCGTGTGTGTATGTGTGTTTATCCAGCAGTTGTTACACAAGCACGCACATTAGATTATCCGTTAATTAATTTAGTAATGTTGGCGCTGGGTTCGATCGATAGTATCGAATTTTGCTTGATAATCGCGAGACAAGAGAAAGAGAGACAGAGATCGCGTATCCGATTAGCGAACACCCAAACACTATTTTGGCTTCCAGCCACGAGACAATCTTGACATGTGGTTTTTTTTTGGTGTATATAGTAATATACGACGATTGACACACACACACACACACACACACACACACACACACACACACACACACACACACACACACACACACACACACA
>JAWWMK010000008.1:2293860-2319078 GCA_035047105.1 Galeopsomyia nigrocyanea
TATATATATATAGCTTTCAATTAACTTAACCATTGCGTTCGTGTTTTCTTTTTTTTTACGCGTTTTACTATGATTTCGAGGATAGACACGACATATAATAATTAGGTTTGGTGCTGCACAGTATATCGGTCATTAGGTATAATTGTATCGAAGAGATTTACGCTCGAATCTGCGCGCGCGCTGATAATTAACGATGTGATTACGTATAGCTCGCGATCGCGAAATAATCAGGACGTGAAATCGCGCGGTAGCTTTGCAAAATATATGGAAATAACTTACGGTCCGATAAAGATAGCGTGAAAAAGCTCGAAAAATATATACGACAGAAGGAGAATAATATGCGTGCCTCAAGATCGTATTATATAGCTCAAAAGTCGCTTTCGAGGAAAAGAATTGTATATATATATATATATATATATCGCAGAGAGGAGAGGGAGTCGTTTGACGAATAATATCCCAACAACGGCGCAATAATAGCGCGAATACCAGAGAGTATATTTCGTCGTCGTGTGTGCCTTGCGGAAAATCCAATATCATCGTACATACACGCGGAATCGGACGCAGAGGGGTGTATGAAGAAAAGTTGAGGAGCCGCATAGGCAAAAAGATGGGAAAACGATAAAAGTTGATGGACTAATAATCCGAGCGTGTCTATACACTATGGCGATGTTTACGCTTGGCAGCCTTTCGTGTGTGTATATATAGTATAGTGGGCGTCGATAACACGACCAGAGCTCCGACGAATTTTACGATGATATCTTTTTTTTTCATCTCTCCCTCGTGTTGTTTTGCCTTTGTGTTTAATACAATTACACACAATGTTGGCGATGTGCTTTGCGGTCGATATTTACAACGAATATTCCAGTGTTGTAAGATGACGTAGTTTGATCGTTGAGAGTGATTGTAAATGGTTATTTCTTGCTCCAGTATGATTTGGTTATTAAACTCGATAAAGGACGCTCATCGAAACGATGCGATCACACAAATTCATTTTTCGCACGATAATTATACTATTTTTTTTATTTCTCTCGAAGCAATTTGAATTTACTTCGCAAACGTTTATTTTGCGATAATTACAGTCTACACCTCGACGCCGCAGTTTCAATTCCCAGTATAATTGTATCGACTGCGAACAACTTCACCCACCAACAGCGAAAAAAATTCAACAAAAAGAATTCACCGCGAAATGAAAAAAAAAACCAATCAACCGCACGGGTATTAGACGTAATTGTTAGGGCGAAAACGTGAACAAAAGAAATCCGAGATAGTACCTATACAGTGAAGTAAAGTTTTGCGAGCAAAAGAAAAAGAAAAAAAAAGAAAAGAAACATCGGAGAGGTTCAATCAACGAAGATGTATAATCCGCGTGTGCGCCGGACAGAAATAAATTACGTGTATATATGTACGTCGGATAAAAGCTTCTCTCTTCTTTCTCTGTCCTACATAATATCGCGAGTGTCAACTTCAATTTTCTCCGTGACGCCTAACAATTATAGACTTGCGACGTGTATGTGTGTGTGTGTGTGTGTATGTGTGTGTGTGATGCTAACTTCGTTTTCAAAGAGCGCACAGCGGTGCAGCTTCAACCACCCTCCCATTCAGTGTCACTTAAGTCTATTAGCGATCCATTCGAAATGGCGCGCGAGCTTTACGCTTATAAAGCTCGCAACGCTTATACGCACTTGACCTCGTTCATCGATTTACACCGCGTTATTGCGTTTCCGAGGAATCGAGAGTATATATTATAATTTGCTTTGGTTTCTTACAACTTTCCGAGTTAATCTACGCTTCTGCAAGTTTTATCGTCGAACATTCGAAATTTCTGCCTTATCGTCTCTCTCGCGATGTCTGCGAGTTTGCATTTGGATAAAAAATGAGCTTTAGATTAATGGCCCGCGGCAATCCTATCCCCGCCCTAACTTTCAAAGAACACGTCTCTCGCGAAGAAAAGGCTTTTGAAAGTGACTTCATTTCGAATTTTACGCGGACTCGTACACTCCATCTATAATCTTAATGTGTCAAAAGCGTATATACGTATACGTTTTTACATCAATTTATATTTGTCAGCGTGAGACAAATTCCGTGAAATGAACTGAAACTTACCATGCAAAGCTGCCTCGCGCCTGTGTGTGTGCGTAACCCTGACTTTTATGACGTGTCATTCTGAATATTTTTCATTCTTTGTGAATAGCTTGCGGGGGGTCGAAAAAAAAAAACTTGTTACGTTTTGTTGTATTCCATCATTAATTCAACGTAGTTATTTCGCGTTCTAATTCAAAAAATCTTTATTACTTGTTTGGACTGAAATGAATAATATAATATTCAGAATTCGTATAATATGAGACTTCGGAATACCAAAACAAATCACTTTGTATGATAGTGTATGATAATATTTTTTTTATAAAAAGAAATACATTCGAATTTTCCTAAATATTGAATATTTTTCTTATACGAATAAATATTCATTTTGCATCGAGAAAGACATGAATTCAACATTATATGATAATGCAGCTGTAACTTTAATGAAATGTGATATCGCGTATGGCATTCGAATACCAAAGCATTCTTATTATTTATTCATTTCGACCACCCTCTACTCCGCGGTATGAATAACAAACACCTATACAATATATTATTTAAAAAAATTGACACCGGTGCGGATTTTCCAGTCGATTTCACACAGCGGACAAAAGAACGCATGAGATTTAATTAAAACTCTTTGGCTTAATAGAAATGCCAGAAGCATATACAGCCACAGTCGCGGTCATCATAGGCAGCATTCTTCATATACTCGTGTGTATCCACCACAGCACACACATACGCACATACACACATATCTATCGAGACAACAACTAACTCTCACTTGATTACTTTCTGTCGTGTTTATCAACTGTTAGCGGTAAAAATTCAAAAACCACGAGCAACCAAAGAAAAAAAAAGACGATAATTAGCCTTCACAACTACATCGAAATTCGTGTGTCATGAAACGACGAAACTCGGGGCGGATGAAAAATTTTTTTTGCCCGCTGGTAAAATATTTGCCGGCGCAACGAGGTCGGTCGCGGGCGAAATTAACCGCGAGAGGAACCAGAGAAAAGAAGGTATATAGGAAGTCAGAAAAGAGAGAGAGAGAGAAGAGAGGCAAAGTATGACGAGAGAGTAATCGGCTGTTCGGCTGAGTACGCGCCGGTACGCGCAGTTGGATCCGTACCAAGACAAAGAGACTCGGCCGGATAGCCACGTCAAACTTCAACTTGGATCTTTTTCTTAGGTATAATATCTATATATAAATTTGGTCCTTGAACATGAGAACTCTCGATGTAGCTTATTATTATGATTTGACGGACAAAGTCACAGCTGACACGAGTAAGGAATAAGCCACTGAAGCTCTCGTAGAAAGACAAATGGCTATACGCGAGCTTGCGTGCGTGAGTTGATTTGTGAACTCGCGTCGGATTTACGTTTTGTCCCACGAGAGATAGATAAAACGTGCGATGCGTATTGGTTTTTTTTTTCGGCGCTTATGTACGTACATACGACCCCGGGAAATTCTCGGAATTGATGCGAGTATATTTACTGTACTGGAAATGTATATACAGCTAACGAGATGTTGCCCCAATTACGCTACTCGCTCTCCTAGCTTCTCGGTATATGAACTACAATTTCATTTGTTTTTTTTTTTGCAATAAATGTAGCATTGCCTGTATTTGTCATGCCACGCGCGGGATGAAATATTTAATAAAGAAAAGTAATAAACCGTTGTCCCTCCCCGCGCGCGAAAATTCGTGTACATGTATATGTATGTATATGCGTCGCCTACTTTGATGTGTACTCATATGGGCTTCACACGTGTCGATAGAAAATATTTTAGTATAGCACGTGTACGCCCTTGGCTGACCTACATAAATACTATAACTTCCTTTTTTTTTACGTGCGAAATAAATGCAAATTCATAAAAATGCGACGTTATCTCGGAATTGCGCCCTAATGCACTTTCTCTCTCTCTCTCTCATTCTCTCTCGCGTTCCTTTTTTCGTCGTCGTTTCATTAGCCGTGCTCATCCCGCTCGTTCGCACTCGAGTGTGTAATCGCGCTTAGCGCGTTTTCCTACTAGGTTAAATAATGCTTCAAACTCTTATGTACACATACGTAGGTGCAGTTTAGTAAATTATATAAACGTGTGTTATATATAATTTGAGAACTGAGTAAATCGCCAGCTCCAATTTAAATACCGTCGGCGAGTTGTTTTTTTTTCCAACCGTAAACCGTTCGTACTTATCGAAGTGTCGAAAAGCTCAGCGTAAAGTACAGAGTGAAAAGCGCATGAAAATTTGCATTCGAAGCACGATAGCTGCGACGCGTGATCGTTAAAAAAACACCACGCTCCGGCGTTTTCATTTTTCGAAAAAAAAAAGTGTCATCATCGTCGTCGTCGAGAACGACTTTTGGCTTGTATACACTCGCGCCGACAAAAATATATCAGCGATGTACTCCGAGTAAAAAAACGCGTCGTAAAGCTAGAGGAAAATAATAGACACATCGCACGACGACGACGACGACGACGACGACTACGTCACGCGTAAACTTCGTGTAGGATATATCGCATATATAAAAAAGCTTTTGGCGAATGTGTATGTATGTATATCTGGCGTCACGGAATACTACGTCACGGAAAATGTTATATACGTGGCGGTGGCGGCAGCGAGGCAAGGAGGCAGGTCGGCATTCGCAAGCTCTTTATTGGCGAGAGAGAGAGCTTTTGTGGGGCACGCGGAGAATCGATCCGCAAGCTCGAGCTTGACGTCACGTAGCGGCGCTCACGTCACCAAGTAGGTTGGCCCTCCGATTCGCGTCATCGTGCCCCAGCCGCGTCAGCCTCCTTTCACAGCCACATACACATACACTGCTATATACACTGTGTTACGCCTATCTCTCGCTCTCGCTCTCCTGAGGATTTTATTTGGCCGGCCGCATCGCGCGCGATGACGATTTGCGTGTCGATGCGCCCTGCCCTCCTGCATTTTATCGCGATATATACATGTAGGCTTTTGACGTTGTTGCGCTTACTCTCTTGGACAATGACGCTACTTCGGCTGCTGCTGCTGCTGCTGTTGCTCCTGTTGTTTTACGCTTATCGACACGTGCGCTCGATTTTAACCGGACGCAGTTTTTTTTTTCTTTCTTTCTTTCTTTCTTTCTTCTCTCGATGGACAATGCTGCAGGTGTGCGTATGCGCGCGCGTTTACGACGTAAAATGGAACGACCATGCCCGCTTCTTTTTATGACTTATTAATAGACTTTCAATGGCTTCGCGAACTCGTTTGTTAAAGCTCCCAGATTCTTTCGCTTTTTCTATAAACGCGCGTACTACCTACAGTTCTTTATATGACGAAATCCTTTTAAAAAAACACACTTTTCTGGGGTCTAGAATGGAAACTTTTTTTTAATACTAAGGCTTCCGGACCTTTTTCCTCTTCTTTTTGAAGGTATATAGTGTCGGAAAATACTCGGGAACATTGGAAAAGTCCTCGGGAACTATATTTTTTCAGCATTTTTCCGATATTAATAACAAACTACAAATGTAATTATTTTGCAATTTGTTCTATAACTTGTCACCGAATAATTATTTTTGAATGAAACTTTTTTCTACGTAAAGGTCTTATTTTTTACTATCATTTTGACTGGTCAAAAATGTTTCTAGCGGTCTTAGAAGCCGAGAAATCAATATTTGAAGAAATACCGTTTTTTGCCCATTTTCTGTGAGAAAAGCCCATTTGATTATAATGGAGGAATGCTGAAAAAGTAGTTCCTGCAGACTTTTCCAATGTTCACGAGCATTTTCCGACACTATATACCTTTAAAAAGAAGAGGAAAAAGGTCCGGAAGTCTTAACATAAAAAAAAATTTTTTGCCATTCTAGACCCCAGAAAACTGTGTTTTTTTTAAGGATTTCGTCATATACGTACACGTGTGTAAATAAGATATAGATTGGAAAGTGCTCGATTCTTGATTTTTTTTTACTTCCTTTTTACGCCGATTCGATCAATATAGCTCTGATATTTGCGTTTTTAATCTTCCTCTCTCGTCGGAACTTTCGAAAGCTTCGATGAAATTCTTTCAAGCTAAAAAGAAAGATTAAGAAGAAGAAAAAAAAGCGAGCTGAATTTTCTTTTGGTAATTATAATCTTCGCCTTTTTCGTCGGATCGGAATTTACGTCTTGAAAAATACCGTATAAATTCTCAAAGTTCTCGCTACTGCTCTCCAGAATTTTCGCAAGTCAAATTAATGAGGGTAAATGTCGACGACTGTCTCTCTCTCTCTCTCTCTCTCTCTCTCTCTCTCTCTCTCTCTCTCTCTCTCTCTCTCTCATTTCGCATGTTTGCTGCTGCTTACTCTCGGCTTACTTAATCATTACGCGATACTGCCGGTGGAAACGTCGTCGCGAGCTTTCGAAACTCATTTTAACTTTTTAAACGGGGAAAAAATAAACTTTTACCCGAAAAGAAAAAAAAAAGGCAAACGAAGTGTGTCGCGAGATTACATATTTCGTATTTTCTTTTGTGGTATAAACAGTATTTTTCGATGTATCGAACGCCATTACGTTTGGGTGTATATAGATGGCCTCGCGACGATACGCAATCACGTTCGATCAAATATAGTTCTACATCACTGGCGATGTTGTATACTTTTTTTTTCGAAGTGTGGGTTGATCTTGTGCAGTGTAAAATATAGGTCAACGTAATTCTTTATCGATTCGATTATATCAGAAAAAAACTGAGATACCAAACTAACTTTTTGTTATGTTTTTTTTTAGAAAATTTAGAATGGTTCTATATGAATATTATGTTAGGTAAAATTGGTAGGAACATTTGAAAGAAATAACGATGACTTTTTAATCAAGTATTAAAATTCGATTTAAAGCCGAACAAACAAACAGAAAGAGAGAGAAGAGAGAAAGAGAAGGAAGAAAAAACAATAAAACGGCCCTCTCAGAGCCGAAAGCTCGCGAATCTCTTTATAGTAGCACAATGGCTTGAAAAGTATCAATCAGGACTTCTCGAAAGCTCTCTTATGCAGATCCTCTCTCGCGCGTCCAAAGTTCTTTGCCGACAGTAATAGCAGCAAGTAGCAGCAGCACTGGCCCGGCAAACTTGCAAAGCGTCAGTTCGTACGAAATTTACGAGGACGTGACTCTCTCTCTCTCTCTCTCTCTCTCTCTCTCTCTCTCTCTCTCTCTCTCTCTCTCTCTCTCTCTGTTTCTCTGAAGTACGTACTACACATATACACGCCCGCTGTTGTCACATCTGGACCAGCTCCAAATACAAAGAGCGAAATCACAATAAAGCACTCCAGCGAACGCGGTCTTATCTCGATTCGACGCTCTCTTTCTCTCTCTCCCCCGCATCAGCAGCCAATGCACTGTTAAAGCCAAGAAAATCGCTCCTCCATTGACTCTTTAACCGTTCTCTTTTTTTTTTTCTTCTTCTCCCACTTTGATCGCTCTGGCAAACCCGTTGAACTGGAATCGGTCGAACTTCACGGCCGGGTTATCAATATTCAAATCGCCATCCTCGATATTCGAACGCGCGAGCGTGCGATTTTTTACTTTCCATTTACGAATCCATACTTTGCATATAGTTAGTTACTCGCTGCTGCTGCTGCTGCTGCTGCTGCTACCGACGGCAAATTTTACGTTGCGAGAGCTGTACGAGATTGCTTTCGGAATTGCAGCTAAACTCCGTTACGATCAACTCGGGTTTATTGATTTTTTTTTTTCGTTCGCTGTATGATGCCTTTGATCGCGTGAAATCTTGACGGGCGAGCGTCGACGTTTTTTTAATGGCGTTCGCTAAATATTCATGAATTTTTGATACGAGCGAACTTTTGTTATTCATATTTGCTGTTGTGGGATTGTTCGTTAACTACATGTATGGAGGGTTCGTGAAGAAATATGAATATAAATTTGATAAAATAAGGTTTGCGCGTTATCATATTTTCGTCTTACGTTGGTATATGAATTACTGACTTCATTTTTATGCAAAGTTTTTCTACTCGCATATATTACTGTAATTATGCACTAATATTTCAATTTAACACACAGAAGAAACGTTAGAAATTGTACAATGAAAATTACATTCTTTTAAGAACATTGGTTCTTTCTCGCCCTAATGGACAGCAAAGCGCGTATAGTTAAGCTCGTCAAAGCACAATATTTATTTTTAAACCAAACCATTAGAAGAGACATTTCAAAAATAGCATTTTTTGCTCGTCACTAGCGGACAAATGTGAAATTTCACTCTATTATTTATTTTTCGAAGGAACGAACCGGGTATATACTATCACGGATATATTTTTTCAGTCCATATATGTTTGGCTCTTCTTTCTTTGGACTGAAACGCAAAGCGTCGCAAAGCCTCTAAAAGCTTTCGATTTTTCAGGAGAATACCTATTTCAGAGCTTGCTTTTAAAATATTCTAGAAAACGTAGATTACGTTTACTATGGCCGGGTTATGAAAAACAAAATAGTGTTTAGAAAACATTTGGTTAAAAAGAGAACTTTCTAACTGACGAATAATAATTTTATTCTATCAAAAGAGGGGTCGAGTATGAATTGGCATAGCTTTTGCTTCGAGATAATATTTGCTTGAAAGCTTTACGTGTAAACAGAGTAAACATAAGACTCTTCGAGCAGTTAATTCCGCAGTTAGGACTTTTAATAGCACCAACTATATTCATAAAAGTCGTTAAAATTTTTGTTAATCAATGTTGAGCACCGGAATATTTTTAATTTATTTTATTTCCATCCCTCAGAGAGCTTCAACGCAATAACTTTACCTTAAATATGTGGTTATAAAAAGAATTTCTAGGAATACTTTTAAGTTATTTAAGGAAAAGTTATTTGAGGAATATTTAATAAATCACTCCAATTTCACGAAAAGAAATTAAATAATTAACGAGCACAAAACATGTAAAATATTTCTGTAAAAATTTTCGCGTGACTACCAGTTACTTAAATTAGTAAATTAGGAAAGAAAAAAATATTCATAAAGTCGTGCTCATTCAATAAGACAATGAGTGGACAAATATGAATTTACCAACGAAATAATCGCGCGATTGCAGTAAAACCAAATGAGTTTGTCAACGTAGCTTGGAATACTCAATTTGAAGGAAAACGCAACGGAAGTAACAAACGGTATGTTTTTACAAAACGTTACATAATCGAGCAGTTTAGCAATCCCAGTAGTAGCAATAATTTAAAGTCGTCGGGAGAGAGCGCCAAGCAGACGAATAGTACATATATAATCACCGCCTCTAATCCACTTGTCAACTGAAATCTCTGCTTCGACATATATATGTACGTATATCGGTGTCTACATATGTGCAACTTCCCATTACTCGTGTGTCACCGTGTCCGCCAGATAACGAGCGACGTTTTTTTTTCCTGCCTCTTTTGTTTGTTCGCGCGAGCTCTCTCAAAAATAGAAGACAAAGATCCACGTAGGTATATCATCATCACATTTCTGACAGCAGCAAGATTCTCTCTCGGCTGCTCGCACAGCTGAGCTCGTAAAGTGCGCACGCGAGTCCGCGCGATCGATCAATCGAGCGCCTCTGTCTCTCTCTTTCTCTCTTGTGGCTGCACGCGATAAGCGAGAGGGAGAGCAGAGGCGCAGATTTAGGCGGCGCGTGCCAACAATGCATAAACAAAGAAAGCCCAACGGCAGAGAGAGAGAGAGAACGGCGGAGGGAAAATCATTATTTTCGAAGAAAACAAACAACATGTGATACGATGTGGGCGAACGTCACGTTACCGTCAGCCAACGCCACTATTTACACTTGTGCGCGAGGCACACAGACACACACGCGAGATAGAACTCGAGAAAGAGAGAGAAACAATTCAAAATAAAGAACGATGCACTCACATGCATCAGCTGAGTGCCTGTCTGCTTCCTACTCACCGGCTATCAGCTTGGAATTTATATATCCTCTCGAGAAGACACCAACTTCGAACACTGTTCTGCTTGTTTACACCACTTTCGCGATGGAATTATGATGTTTTCATTGAATACTTGTCGAGGCTGTCGCGCGCGCGGATAAAAAAAATAACGAAGACGTGTGTATGTCAACGCGCGTGTGTCTACTCCTCCTCGCTTTTTCGAAATGTGTGTGTCTCTCTCTTTCGCGACGCCCGTCCATCGAGCGACGGAGGAGGAGGAAACTCTTTCTTCTCTCTCTTTCTCTTTTGCTATCTCTCTCACACGATGTTCTGCTCAGCTCTCGCACGCGTCGCCAAGGTAAAGTGCATGCAGCTTACAAGGGGGCGGCGACGGTGGCGGGGGATACAAGGGTTGACATCGGTATGGAGGATCGCGATGCTTGTCGACCGAGCGATGGCGCGAAAATGGAACATTCGAGTTTGATAAGAGTAAGGGAAATTCTTTTAGGTCGGTACAAATAAAGTAATAATGTTTATTTGGTCATCAGTACGAAATGTTTATTTTCTTCTATTAAATATCTGAGTCATTTACGTCGCTTTGTCAATAATATTAATAAATGTATCATACATTAAGACAAATTATCTTAATTTCGTCTCTGCGCAATTTTGTACCATGGTAATGTTTAAAAAGTTACAGATCATTTGCGAATAGGTCCGACCGACTTAATGTCTATTTCGTTTGGAGGTATGGGATTCTTCAGATTGACAATACCTGCTATTACAGTACAAACTTCATCTAAATAGGGTAATATCCTCCAGTGAACTTTGGTTTGCAAAATTTTGTACATCTTGAATCTGTGCAACGTCCTGTCGACGTGAATGCGAGCAGTGGAAATGTTTTTGATCAGTTCAACCTCTTGTTTACTAAATTGTTTCTTTTTTCCAAGTTTTGGTAACTTGATCAGCGTGACATTATTCTCGGCGCATTCAGCTTCGATGTTGAGAGTTTTGTCAGCCATGATAGCTTCTCGAAGCGGATCAATTTTGTCCATTATATTTGTTTGTGTAAATACAGATACATCGGATGCTCCACTATCAAAAATGTTGCTTTTGAAAATTATCAATCCAGAAGGTGCAACACCTAGCACTAATTTGATTGCTTGATGCTTCGCATTACTTTCTAGCAACTTTTGCTGACAGTTGGAACACCTCTGCTTTTCAACTTGTGCTTCACTGCAATTCAATATTACTCTTGTTTGTTTGAATGATTGAAAGCATTCCGGTAAATTTTTCAGCAGCTCTTCAGTTTTTGGCCAATGAATGGTCTTTTCCAAGAGAACAGACAATGTTCTCAACATTGTGAAAAAATTACTAGCACATAATTGTTGTGTCATTCCGAATAACATTCCCAAACAGGCAAAACTTAAGTTTATTCTGAGTTTGCACAGACAAACTACTATTCTATTTTTGGCAGGTGTATTATATCTCATTGAACTGATACCTTCAACATCAGATACCCATTTTGTCAATTTGTTCAATAACTGAAAATTGATTCCAGTAAAAGCCATCAGTTCATTATCATTAGTCAATAATTCCATTAAATTGATACTCTGCTTCTCAATAGCCTTGTTACATATCTCTATTCCTTTCTTTGTTAACAATATATGTTCATCTTCATTTGATAGAGTAACTTCTTGTAATTCTAACAATAATTCAGCAGCTAAAGTTTCTGAGTTTTTGTAGCTTTTGTACAATAAATCTTCATCTTCAATTTTACAATACTGGCCACAATCAGCACACAATGTTACTGCAGAAACGCCTGGTCTAATAACAGTTTTTTTAACTGAACCACTCTCATCTGTATTTTTCAATTGTACATTATTTGTTTGATTTTGAACATTATTGTTACTGTTGCCTTGTTTTCCAACTTTATTTGAATTATCTTGTTGACCAACAATAACTTTCCTTTGAACATTTTTTGTGTTTGGACTACTTCTTTTTAATTCTGGTTTTTTATGGTTTGGTGAAGATTTGGTTGCAGTTTCTTTAATCATAGTAACTTTTTTCACTGAAATTATTTTGCTTTGTGTTTGGGTGTCATTATTACTATTAGTAGCTGTGCTATCCTGTACTTCAAAAAAAACATTCTCATTGTCTGAATTTAAATTGTCTTGCTTTTTAATAATGAATTTTGAATTGTTAAAAACATTTGCACTTGTACTAATAATTTCATTGCTGCAATTTTCAGGAACATAAATAATCGTTGTGACTTTATCGTCAGGCTTGCTGAAAATCCATATCAATTTTTATAAATAATTATTGAAAACACATTTTTTATTTTAATTGAAAAAATTATTGGTACCTCTCATTGATAACTTTTAATTTATCCTGTGTAAACACTTTCTGCGGTTCTGATTTTACTACACTTCGTTGAGGCAAATTCAATGTCGGAACAGCATCAAGTTTCAAAACTTGCTTTTTAGATGTAGGTCCTATGAAAATGATGAATAATGTTGAGTGAGTCAATTTAAATTACTCTTTATTCCTAGATGCAGAGTTACCTGTTATAAAATCTGATCTTTCAAAATGAGCACTACAAATACAAGCATAGGGGTGTACAGTTACTCGGACTCCACATGCTCGCACCCACTGTTGTCTAATATTTTCTTGTTTTGGAAAAAGATGATAAGACCTTTTCTCATCTGGTGGTACATTGCACTGAGGTATACTACATTTTCTCCTACCCTGGCTTCGACCTGATATTTTTTCAAATAGTTAATACAAATGTTGATGTACATGTAATTTTTTCTTTGAATATACATTGTTTCTTTTACAAAGCTGAAAAAATACATTTCAGAAAGTACACTTACTTGTTTGTTTGTCTGGTTCAATCATAATACAATCTTCAAACTCGTTCAATACATTTTTTTTAGGTACAGCCAAATACTTCAAATGACGTAACCCAGAATTTGAAACTGGAAGTTTTTAAATAATGCAAATTCTAATTCAATATTAACAACTAATTTGTGGGCGAATTATTACCTGAATGATAATCATCCTTAAAGAAATGAGATCCACAAATCAGCATGTCATAATTGACATTAGTGGTTATGTTGCAAGCACGTCTCCACTCTTCTTTTCTCTTATTATCATGAGGAAACTTATGAAAAATAGTATTTGCAGTGATTTTAGCTTTACACTCTGGTACACAACACTTCCGTTCAACCTTTTTAATAAGAGCACTCATGTTGCCGAAGAAAACTTAAAAAGAAATGTTTACATCCTTAGTTTAAGTTTCTCTACTCGAAGCCCGCCAATGTTCATAAACAGGTGAACTTAATATATTATCTTTCACTCGTAACACAAATTAAAACTGCAAATTTGCAGTTTAAAACAAATAACAATTATCAAAATGATATTTGATAAACAAACTTTGAAAATACTCCCAAATACTCCATTGATGTTGATGTTTTTGACTGTAAAATGCAATTATGTACTGCAAAGAGTGCAAAGTCGTTTGTTTTCGTTTATTGATACAAACGCCATCTATAAGGCTTGCCGGCGAAACAAAAATGAGGGAGAATCCGGGGAATTCGATTTCTACGCAGGTAGTGAAAACTGAAAAGCGAGTCTGAATTCTGAAAAATACTTGCAACAAAACTGGTTAATTAAAAAATAACTTAAAGCTTTATTGATCTTTCTACATAGTAAAGCACAGCATTCTGCCTAATTTATAACATTGAGTACTTTTGATCGAGCATTTGCATTACATGATTCATTAACTTGACTATAAAAGTGCAGATCACATCAAAGACATACCTAACAATAAAATGTAATATTATTCAAATAACAGCCGATAGAAAGATCTATGATCTATTGCGCGGGCGCTCTGAGGCGGTGGCGACTCCAGCGGGGATTTCGAAAAAGCGACGGCCCGTCATTTAATTCAAGCAAAGACCGCCATCGGCAAGGAATGAGGAAGAAAGAGAGAGGACGCGAGAACGAGAAGGAGAGATAGAGAGAGAGAGAGAGAGAGAGAGAGAGAGAAAAAGGAGAAGCGAAGACGAACGAGAGAGCGTGGCTTGTTGGGTTTCGCCGTGGGTGGCCGGCGTCCGGCCGAAGACGCGCTAGCGTACGTGTGGTCCTGCTGCTTTGCTGCAGTGCGGGACACGATTTTTGCCATTCCTTCGGCAGGATGTAATACTCCAATAGTCCTGGCAACGCCAACCTGGGAATCTCATTCGGAGACATGGGGAGAGAGATAAAAGGAGACTTTCTGCGTGTAAATTGTCGCGAATTGAAGGTGAGCATTTTATTGGCTATTTTTTTCTTGTTTACATATGACTAAGCTGAGTACTCCAAAAAATTTAGGAATGAATTTTTTTCTTTGGGTGATGCAAAGTATTTTGAAGTATTTACGAAGATAATTGCAATTTTATTCATCATGTGATTGACATCATTTGTATTCATGGTGTTATTTCCACGCGAACCAATACGTACGATTCTCGCGACCCAGGGTCTTTTTTTAGAACTCTTATGAAAGTAAAAACACAAAGGATTTTTATCTGGTAACTTATTATTTATTATATTTCCAGATGTTGCTGCTTTTTTACTTAGCTTTCTTAGTGCCTTCAGCTAGATTAGAATTAGATAACAGTTTTGAAACACATAGACAAGATAAGTCCTGGAGTGGTCATAGTATTCGTCATAAAAGATACTTTGCAGACAGATTTGGAAATGACGAATATCCAGCAGATCCAGCTAAATGCACAAGACCTGCAACATGTATACCATTGGAAAATGCAACTTGTTTTGGAACCAAACTCCCTTACGACACAACAACCTTGGATCTTATTCCAGAGTATAGTACGCAAGCTATGATTAGGGTAAGATATCAATTACAAATGAATATACCTATATGCGCTTGCTTCAAGACTCACTATTCAACTCTGTACTGTGTTTTGCAGGAAAAATTATACATCTTGCAAGGTCTGAAACATATTCCCAAGTGCTGGGCAGTAGTGCAACCTTTTCTTTGCTCTCTATTTATGCCTAAATGTGTGAATAACACAGTGAATTTACCATCTCACGAGATGTGTCGTGTGGTATCTGGTCCCTGCAAAGTTATTTTTAATAGCACTATATGGCCAAAATTTATAAAGTGTGATGATACAAAATTGTTCCCTCATTTGTGTATGAATGACGCAAGAGAGCTGAAATTCAATACAACATCAAAGTGCCTTTCACCATTAGTACCTACTGATAATGCTCTTGCAATATTTGATGGAGTTGAAGGATGTGGAACTCCATGCAGTGATCCTCTTTACACTCATGATGAACATAAACAAATCCAGTCATTTATTGCTTGGGCTGCTAGTATTTGCATTTCATTTAATGCATTCACTGTGGTAAATCTAGATTACTTAGCAATCATCAAACTTAGATTAAGAAGATGTTCACATGAAATATACACTGTTTCAGATAACGTTTATAATTGACTGGAGGAGTGCCAACAAATATCCTGCGTTAGTGATATTTTACATAAATTGTTGTTTCATGATATCTTGCGTTGGATGGCTTGCACAGTTTACATTTAATACAAAAGAAAATATAGTCTGCAAAAAGGACAATACATTAAGAATGAGTGAGCCAAGGTTTGTACAAAAAATTTAATCTACAGTTCAAATTAATAACATGTAAAATATACATTTTATTTATGCTTCTAGTGGCGATTTATCCTGTGTAGTGATATTTATATTAGTATATTACTCATTAATGGCAGCTATGGTTTGGTTTGTCATTTTAACTTATACATGGCACATGAGTTTCCAAGCTCTTGGAAAAATTCAAGACAGAATTGATAAAAAAAGTGCATACTTTCATCTATTAGCTTGGTGTTTGCCATTGATGTTAACAGTAACGATAATGGCATTGGGTGAGATAGATGGAAATAGTATGACAGGAATTTGTTTTGTTGGCTATAATAATCACATTGTCAGAGCTTGGTTTGTACTTGGACCTGTTTTAGCATTTGTACTTATTGGAGGATACTTTTTATTCAGAGGTAAATCAAATTGAAAGGCAAAAAATGCTGAAATGAAAAAACAAATCTTATAACGTATTATTCTGTTCCAGGATTGATAACTTTGATTCGTTTGAAAATTAGTAGCCAAGAAATAATATCTGAAAAAGCAAGTTCGAAAATACGAGAAACTATTGTCAGAGTAGGCTTATTTTCTGCATTTACGTTTGCAGCTGTTATTTCAACATTTTACTGCCACCTATATGATTTTGAACACTCAGGAGAATGGAAACAAAGCTTCAGGGACTTTATGCTGTAAGGTTTTATCTGATTGAAACAAAAATTATCTGTAACTTTCGTAGTAACAAATGTTATTATTTTGCAGCTGTTCCATAACATCGAAATATGCAGAAGTTTCAGAATGTAAAATAAAATCGAGACCTAGTATAGCAAAATTACAGCTCCATTTATTGACTCCATTTTTCACTGGTATCTTGATGTCTTCTTGGGTCTGGACAGGATCAACTATTGATACATGGATGAGATTTTTGAGAAGGTATTTTTAATTACCAAATTTGTTTCCCTGTTTGTATTGCAAAAATAACTTCAACAATTTTTTTTAATTACAGGATTTGCAACCGTGAAACTGAAGAGCCGGTCAAGTTGAAGAAACATAAAGTTATAGCTCAAGCATTTGCAAAGAGAAAAATGTTTAATGATGCTGGTCGTCTATCTATTACCTTCCACAATACCCACGAAGATCCTGTAGGTTTGAATTTCGATCTCAACTCGGTAGCCTCTCAAGATTTTAGTTCAACGTGGGCCGCAGCATTACCAAAACTGGTTACAAGAAGAGGGGCCTTAGTTAACAACTCAATATCTAGTAATCGCAGAAATTCGACCGATTCTCAATATAGTTTTAGTTTGCGTCGCGTATCTGTTGAATCTAGAAGAAATTCTTGTGATTCACAATTTGCTCTATCTATAAGCGAGGTGAAAGCCGAGCTAAAGACGCATAAAAGTAGTCATAAGCGAAGGAAAAAATTACCGGAAAGAACGAGAAAAAGGTCTGATTCTTACAGGAGAGGAAGAAGAGACTTTGAGAAATCGAGATCAAGTAAAGTTATAGCTTATAGAAGAGGCAGTACAACGTCACAGGAAAGCCAACTTGGCGTGCAAATCCTCTCTGCTCTATCGATAGGAGCTGCTTCAAATAACGTGCCATTGCAAGTACCAAATATGAAAAGGCGCCCAGGTTTGCCTGAAGGAGCTTTGGCTCTGAAAGACGCTGAAAGAATTTTACCACTTTTATTTTCGAGGCCGAACGACACTGACGAGAATATGAGTAGCGATGAAAAGAAAATTGCAATAATGGACAAAGATGCAGATTTAGAGGCTGCGCGCAGGGACATTAATAATCGAAACAGCGACAACGAAGATAGTCAGCCTGAGGAAGATACAAGGATGTTGGAAACAACGGAGATGCGCGAAAGAAGTAGAAGTAAAGTTAGCAATAAAAGCTCTAAGAGTTCTAAGAGTTACAATCGAAGTAATGACAAGAGAATTTCCGCAGAATGTCAAACAAAATATTTCTTAGAAGATGAAGCAGCTTCAAAGCATTTACTTCACGAATCAAAAGACACAAAAGTGAAGGATAATGTTGAAGAAATTAATGGCAAAAAGTCAATGAAAAGTAACTCAGGGTCAACCAATTCGTCTTTCAATCCAGAATCAAACAAATCTACACAGTTTGATGGGCAATCGCATGCGAGAGAAATTGCAACTCAAACTCTTCCACTTGAAATGTTGGAAATTTTATCTTTGTAATAATAGAATTTTATAAACTATTTACATTTTGTATTTTGATACCAAATGAATTATTAAGATTGACAGTATATACAGTTAATTAAGAGCCTATCCTAGAACGAGTTTTTACAATATTTTTATATCTTATCTTATACATTAATTATTCAAATGTAATTGTGACTAATAACCTCATATTATACATATGGGCACTGTAAATAACATTTAGCAATTATATATATACAGCTATCTATGTATTGCAATGTGTGTTAATCAAACATAATTTTCGTGGACTTACAGTGATGTGTAAATATAATTTTAATAAATTTTCTATTGATTTTTAAAAATTATAGTATTATGGCTTATCTAATCTTTCGATGAAAAAAAATCAAACTTATATTTTTTAATTGAATTTGAACGTTCTAGAAATAATATACAACAGGTGAAGGTATTTGTTATTCAAATTTACTGACAGAAAAGAACACTGGAACTTAGGTGTCGCCACATGAGCAATGCATTACGCACATACACAACACATGCATATCGCATTTGTGTATAGTATATGCATGTACAGCTATGTTTATTCTATGGAAAGCGCAAAAAGTATAGACGTTTTTATAGAACAACAGTTGTGTTGCGATAGTGCATGGGTGTGAAATCTCCTGGAAATCTGCTGGAAAATTCAAGGTAGAATTGGCCAATGAAAATTGACGTAGGTGGAAACTAGTGTAAGCGAGGCTCATCCCTTTATTCCTTGTTTTGGAGTTGAGCCAGCTGGAGCCAGCGCGATCCAGTTTCAGGAAAATTATCGATTGGTTACAATTGACAGTTGCTGTCAGAGGTCAGAAGCTGATAAACATGGTGAAACATTGAAAGTGTTTATTTGTTTTTGGAGCACGAGCGCCAGTAGCGTTTCCGCGTGTAGCTAATTGTATTTCTCAGCCTTTGTGTGCGAGCACACAACCTTCGTTTGTCCACGTAACAATAAAAAATCAAAACCTGTAAAGGATGACAATGGGCGATGAGACTCCAGTTACATCACTCGTTCTTCCAGTAATTTTACGTCCTATTTTGGCGAAGGTAAATTTTCCTAGTTGTTTTTGTATCTTTATCTCACGTTTGGTTAAAAGGCATATAAGTAGATTATATTCTACAAATGATTTGATTTTTCGCGTTTTATGTTCACGTAAAATTTGATTCTATTGATAATCATAATATTATGTACTCTATGCACACATTAAATTAAGTGTAAAAAAGTAAAAATCATAGTGCAAGTCCAACAAAGTAAATTGATTGGCTTGTTTGTTTTTTTAATCAGTTAGGAGAGAAAGTTTATCAGAGAAAGTTAGAAATAATGCACTTCTTCAAGTGAAGTGTCACTGATATGTGATTTTCTCTTACAGTTAGAAAGGCAGAATGTAATGGCTGCTCAGACTCTTCGCAAAGCACTAGCTAATGCAGAACTAAATCATCCAGGGATCACTTATGACTTGGTATTAGGCCTTGTGCGCCGAGCAGATCTTAATCTAGATATGAATGAAAGTGTACTCCGTTTACAAGGTGTAGCATCAGATTGTGATGGTACGTTTATTTATAAGACTTTGAAAATAAAAATTAAGCTGGTTTTCACATTTGTAAGAGAAAAATAAATTATTTCGTGCTTGCAGTTGTTGAATATCGATCTGGACGTCCAGAAAATGCATTCCAAGAGCTTAACAAAAAATCTACATCCTTGAAGAGGATACTGAGCAGAATTCCCGATGAAATAACTGATCGTAAAACTTTCCTTGAGACAATCAAGTAAGTTTGCAAAATAAAGTTTTTTTCTTCTTTCAGAAAGATAAAAGTATTTTAGACAATCAATATAATGTATAATATTTTTATGTGACAGAGAAATCGCGAGTGCTATCAAAAAATTATTGGATGCTGTTAATGAGGTCACAGGATATATACCAGGCTCAGCTGGAAAGCAAGCTCTTGACCAACGTAAAAGAGAATTTGTGAAATATAGCAAACGTTTTAGTAATACTCTCAAAGAATATTTCAAAGAGGGACAGTAAGTTGTCATTGATACTTTTTTTGTTGATTTTGTTACTGAGTAAAAAACTGATAAAATCTCTACTTTTTTTCAGAGCTAATGCAGTATTTGTAAGCGCTTTGTACTTGATTCTTCAAACAAATATGATAATGCTAACTGTAGAGGATAAGTGCGAATGAAATATTATATAAACTATCAATATATTATTAGAGATGTGCGATTTTATTAACAAATGACGTTTTCACATATAATATATGTTTAATGAAACTATCAAAAATGATTTCTTTTCTTGTTATTTATAAAAACGATTTTGCATTCCAAGATTGAGAGAATAAAAACGTAAAATGTACAGTCTTTGTTCAATAAGAAGAAATAAAAATTATTTTATTGACAACAACTTCATATAAATGCACTGTGGTTTCATACTGAAAAATGGTATGACTTAGCTATCTACATCCTTTGCAATTACTAACAGTATCCATTAGTAATCAGAAGGATAATCAGTTAGACAAATATGAACATTTGGGGTGTTCAAGCTCTTTTACTGTCTGCAAGTACTCTAACAATACTTCCCACTCCACTGACATTATATACTTTTTCATGCCACACCAGTAAATGTCCACTGCTACCCTCATTCGGTATTTCAAAACCACGGTATATGTATTTCATCAGAACATCCTGCAGGTCACGATCCAGCTGAGCTATGCAATCATCCATTTGATTTGTTTTGATACTTAGCAGTACTTTTTGGGTCAAATTTCGTGCACTATCCTGCAATATATATATTTACAACTCATTAGTACAACTGTAGCAGTGAAAAAGTTTCTTCAATGTTTATTTTCATACAAATTATTTTGTTTTGGTAATCCAGTGCCCAAAATATAAAGCTACTTAAATATGTAAATAAAGTATTTAAAAAATAAATCAATTCAACTATAAGGTACTACATGCTTTGATTGATCACTTGACATGATTTAAGTCTAAAGTAGTAGCTTTATTCAAGAAGATATTGAAATAAATATGACTCATAACACAAGAAGAATGAAATGACTAGTTGTTTTGAAAGGTTACCTTAACCTGCTGATTTTTACACCCTAGTGGAGCTGATTTTAAAACGGAAATTAAAGCCTCAGCATGTTTGCCCTTATATAATAATTAAGGAAAATAATAATTGCTCAATATGATAAAATACAAATATGTCAAATGAAAATTAGTAGATGCAAAGGATATTGGCTAAGTAGTGAGAGTATCTCATTCTCGTCCGGTCCAGTTGGTCCGGTGACTCCTTGGTCGGGATCTTCCTCTTTGAAATTGTTCTCGTTGTACTGGTCGACGTCGATTTTACGAAAGGCCGTGCCCGACGTGTCTTTGATTTTCCTGTCGTCGGACTTTGACATTTTGCCTCAACCAGCCTCAACCGAAACTTGACGTTTCTGTGTGCTCGTGCTGCGATCACGCCCGGGATTCCGACGCAACACCGAAAACCATACACAGGCACACACACATGCATACGCCCACAATCACCGACAAGCGTTTACTAGAACTCGTTCTTACCGATCGAGAAATCTCACCTATACCGTATACGGTATATCGCATAATTTATTCAAATAAATTTGCAAGTTATTTGTTCTTATCAGTATTAGTTTTTTCGCGAAAAAATAAAAGTTTATTGAGAGTGATAATTAGCAGTGGAAAAACCTTTCTGTAAGAAGAAAATATATTAAAATATTGTTTTGTTTAATTTTAGGATTATAAAAAAATAAAAATAAATGTTTATCAACATTTTTTAACAAATTGTGAAAGCGATGCATACGTTAAGTAAAGTAGGGTTATGCGTTTTTACAATTTTCACATATTTTCGTCTGCTCTTCTTTGTTTAGGTTTGACTCCTGCATGTCGTGACGCGTTTCGGCGTTGGCCGTTTCTTATCTAGGACTACTAGCACATAAAACAATTGATAGCTTTAGCATTTTTGACGACGGTTTTGACTATTAAATTTGACTCAATAGAAAATGTGGAACAACAACAATAATACAACTGCTCAAAATTTTGCGACGGACCTTGACAATTCGTCAAACTATAATAAATCAGTTCAAAATTGTGTACCTGTGATGCTTGCGCATTTGAATCGTTATGGTGAAGATTTGAAGATATGGAGTATGCCAACTAAAATTGTCACTTTTGTGGCCGTTATTGATGAGATAGATACTGTTAGCACGAAAGTGAACTTCAAGTTTCATGATGAAACAGGTAAACATTTTTTTATCAAACAAAACTTCATAATTTTTTTTCAAATCATATATCTTAAAATATTTATTGTTTGCCATTTCAGGATCCTTAAAAGGTGTCAAATGGTTAGATACCGAAGTTTATGAATGCCCTGTAAAAATTAATTCATATGCTAGGGTGTATGGCACCATGCGAAGGCAACATGATACAAACTTTGTTTTGGTGACAAACATTCAACCCATGGAGCATTTGAATGAGCTGTGTGTCCACTTGATGGAAGTTACTTTTGTTTGCTTAGAGGCAGAAAATTTGTCAATTCAAGCAGCTCAGAATCGTTCAACTGAAAATGACAAATCATCAGTTTCCGCTGCACCTTCTAGTGACAACAGCGCTTACAGTGATTTGAATTATGAACAAAATCTTGTTATGGATATCATTGCTCGAGGTCATCCAGAGGATGGAGCTGAAAGATCTGAAATCAAGCGTCAAGTACCTTTACATTTGGGACCTAAGGTCGATGGAATTTTAGAATTCCTGTCAGGAGAAGGTCATATATATACTACAAAGTCTGACGACCATTTCAAAAAACTCTGATGAATGAATAGTTACATTTTTTAAAGTAATGACAGTTTATATTAGCAGAATACAAAAATACTCCGTGGATTTTTGTTTAGTTAACAGATATGTTTTTGAGTTATATTTAGGCTGCCTTATATTTATACTTCTATGACTATTGTTTTTATGAAATAAAAATAATTTTTTTTAATTGCTTTCAATTTTATTTGGTTACACCATTGAACTTACATTTTTACAAACAAATATAATTGATTTAATTGATTAATACTCAAATCATTCTTCTCATTTAAGCGATCAGTTAACAAAAATAAATATATTTGAGCTTCCAACATTTAATTTATATCTATCAGAATAAACATTATATGAAACAGAACAAAATACTATTACACTAAATAGATAACAATTATATGTTGTTTAAATTATATAAACTACTATGGTTCTAAAATGTTAAAATACTAAAAATATGTTAACTATGTAATAATAAAATAGTTGGTCAAATATCTTCAGCACGAAAAGTAACAAGATCTTCAATTTTAATTCTTTCTTCAGACTCAATGCTCTCTAAACTTGGGATATTGATAATAGGCAAATTTTTAACTTCCTGTTTTCCGTACATATCTTGAAAAATTATCTGAATATGGTTTGGTTGGAGTGCCTCTACTGTAAAATTGACAAATATTTCATTAAGTAACTATTTAATTCCAAATAATTTCTTTCTAATGATGTCCTGTGCATACTTTGACATTGAGGCTCTGAGGCACCTTTGGTAACATTGTCTTCTGCAAGCTGTAACCAAAGTTTTTCTCTTTGATACTGTTTTGTTGCTTGCTCTAAAGCTTTTGAAAGTGCAATCTGTAATACGTTTTGAATATACTTAAAAAAGCAGTGAAATGACTACCTATATATTTTTTTCATTAAAAAAATTTGTAATATATTAATAAACAAGTTAACTTGATTTGGTTTAAAAAGTGAGTAAATGTTATGCAATAAACAATGCATCTCATTGTACAAGTATACATAGAAATTCCAATTTCTTGACATAGATGAATGCAGCTCATATTAAAAAGGCCAAAAATCAAAACAAACCCCATCCCATCACAAACAAGTCGCTACGTTACCTGACACTTCTGCAGTCTGGTCGAATCGAGAGGTTGTCGGTCAATTGGCTTCACGCGTATCAGATTTTTCTTAACGCCGGTCTTTCTGCAAACTCTCGAGAGTAAATCGAGCCGGCCGGCACGGAAGTGTTCGTGCAGGAACTCGTGCAGATCGTGATTGTCGTTGTTGACGACCTCGCGGCTGTGCAGGCTGACCTTTCGGAATCCGTAAAGATTGAGCTGGCGAATGAAACTCGCGATGTTGGTGGTCTTGAAGATTGAGTTTTCGGGCTGCAGATACTCCTGGCGGAAGAGCGTGTAGTCGATGAGTATGCTGGTGCCGTTGCCATTCCACTTGATTGCCCCCGATTTGCACTCGTTGACGATACGCCAGAGTTTCTGAGGGAAACGCAGCGACGGGATGGTGCAGTCATCGCTCAGCATCGCCTGACGATATTCCGAAGGTGAGCTCTGTTCTTCCATTCTATGCACTTGGCCAGCTGACTCTTTCTGCACTTTCGCGATGCTGCTGATGTTGTTGTCGATCGTCGTCGGCCGATTCGAAGAAATGACTCGAATGGGTTCAGTCGTGTAGGGCTTTTAACAGACGAGCATCGACTGCTCATTTTCTTCGAATGTCAGCACGTCGCCGCTTGAATCGGCTGATTTGCGTCCAATGGGGTGCATTTTTTAAAACCTTCTGTTGTTTAGAGACATTTAATCGATTTTCGTTTGAATTCTTTCGCGCGGGCTTTAATTCTATTTATACACATTTTTGCGAGTAGTTCATTAAAATTATTTATCGTACTCGATATTTGTCGTAACGATATTTGGGAGTATTAAATTTGATGAAAAATTCATAAGCGTATTTAATTGATTTATTCCAAATAAAGTAAATGATAAAAAATAATATATTGCCATAAATTCGAATTTTTTTAAATCTATAAAAGTGTTTTAAAAAGTATGCATTCCGCAATCACTTTTTACAAATAGAATTTTTAGCAGCACCATGTGTGACCTTGAATGGGATAATGAACTGCAGTGCCTAAAAAACATGCAATATCATTGAATTTATATTCTGCAGTTATCAAATTAGGCCATTTAAAAAGAGTTATCAGTCGCTTTCTTTTAAATTATGGAAAACCATTTTTGCTATATAATTATTATTACTGATATTCATTCTTCGAGATTGAAATTTGAGTCTTAATATTATTTATTCAATATTATTATAATATTACAATGATAGCGCGTTGTGATCCATAATTCAAGTAAAGTCATTTTATACAAAAATATGAAACATGATTACCGTATTAGAGCCAATAGATAGTAATTAGTACAGCGATGATTTAATAAAAACTGGAAGCTCAGTCATTGACAAAACACTAGGGGAGAACGGGGTACTTTTACCCAATTTGTCTTTATGAATTTATTTTACAATGTTCCCACGAGAAAAATAAATTTCTGATAATGGATTCTTAAAGATCATCATTTCTAGAATTCATTACAATTTTTTCC
>JAWWMK010000008.1:2319178-2333819 GCA_035047105.1 Galeopsomyia nigrocyanea
AATATGTCTTATTTTAAAGATATTAACGATTGGGTGTTTTACCCCTGGGTGAAAATACCCCGTTCTCCCCTATATTATTTATGTATATTTGAGTGTTGCGCTCTAACTTAATACTTTAGTTCCAGTCGAACTATCTACTTCTACAACTTATTATCGTAATTATTTATAAAATAATGTATAAAAAAGTGACAATTTATTGATTGATACTCTCCACGACATTTGATTCGTAAATAGAAGTGAGTGTATAAAATTTTCAATTTTCATTGCATCTTGGATAGCCTTGGCAATCTAAAATTCGTATTTTGACTATCGACCTTTCAGACATATAAAAATGATGAAAAATCATTGCAAGCTCATTTTACAAGTTCATGAAGGAGTCGGTACTTTTGAAGCGGCCGGTGCGAATCGCATTTGACAGCAGACTCAGCTGGCTGGTTTTGTCTTCTTTCTTTGATAATCGCGCGCATTAAATGGCACAAGTACAGCGAACAGTCTTTCGGAGATATCAGCACTAATGGTGAAAAAAAGCAGGAAAGATGTCTTTGCTGAAATTGTAATTCGAAGAAATTATATGTTTCAACCACCCATCCCTTAACGTGATCCATTTTTTCAGCAGGTTTTCGCAGTTTTGCAAAAAATAAATGTGTTATTGTTACGGTGTAATCGACAAGTGTGCTGACTAATATGGTTCAGACTATAGAATATACATATAATATAGATATAGATAGAATATACCTATACATAGTCTGATAAAATAGGAGAGGGAAAAATCGTCCAAGTCCCATAGACCTTACACCTATGGTTTATTTACGGCCTACGGGGCCTAGGTGATTTTCTTTTTTTTCTTCCTCTGCTGCAATTTTCGCCCACAATTAGTCGATCGTCTGTGGCTCTCATCGCAGGTTGCCCTTCCATTTTCATCTATGCAGACGCCCAATACGTACTCTAGAATAATATAGCTTATATTTATTAATCGTTGAATTGGTGGGACATTAATTGAATAAATATAAAGTTATCAATCAAGTGTTTGATCAGTGCTAGAAGGACCTTAGACGGCGAGCCATGGAAATGAACAAGGAAATTCAGACTACTGCCGAGTCTTGCGCTATTGCGACGTGTTTGATGAATAGTTTGTATGGTTCAATAAAATAGATAGTATTACTTAGAGATAGGTGAGGCTTTGGATCGTTTTATCGAAATTTTATGTCAATTAAGGAGATGTGCATTGCAGAATATTTTTCATTGAGTAAGTGCGTTTTACTAATTATACTGTTTCATTGTTTGAAATAAACTGTAAATATATATCAGAGGAATTATGTGTTATCTTGACTTTGCTCCATCATCATTATAGCGATAAACTGTCTGCAGCTATTTCACCTGGGGATCTAGATTTTTGTTATAATACACCAAAGATAGAAGGAAGTGATAATTGTAAGCGATGTGTTGCAATAAACGTTCAAGAAAACGAAAACATCGGTGTTCAAATGATTCAGGAAAATTTCAAGACTTTACATTTAGAAAATATTACATATGCATTGCTCACCTACTGATGAAAACGTGTTTTTTTTTGTTCATTTACCTAATTGCATCTATTTACCAAGACTAAATTCCACAGCACTTTATACTTACATGCTCACTTTATACCTTTAAAAAAATTTGTAATATATTAATAAACAAGTTAACTTGATCTATTAGTATCCTTTCGATACATTGACGAAAAGAATTTACTTAGAAAATGATAGTTTGCAGCACGGGCCGTTACAATCATTGAAAAATTGCTCATATAATGTTTTTACGCTGTCCAAGTGTATCTAAAAAAAGGCCTTCGACTGCGCGACTTAAAAAATTTTCAGAGGAACGATCCATTTTACTCGCATCGCAAATCGGCGATTTTGACGATGAGAACGGAACCGATACCACACTATTTCTGTAGGCGAGATCTCGACGAATGAATCTCTTCGCGAAAAATATCATACACCTCATTCATCGATATAAAATTAATTATGTGAATATATCAAAGAATTTCACGGGTACACAGTAAAAAATTTACTCATTTTCGGGACAAAAAAAGTAAAAAGTTACTCAAAATGAGTAATCGGTTTCTCATTTTGAGTAACTTTTTACTTATTTTGAGTACGTTTTTACTTTTTTTGTCCCAAAAATGAGTAAAATTTTTTACTGTGTACAGTTTGTCTTTTAACTAACTCGCTTTTGCACTAGATGTCGTGAACGCGTTTTCGCATACAAACTTTTAGAAAATTTGTCAGCAAGAGACCATAAATTAATTGTCCTTTATCATCGGAAATATGAATATGCATCGTTTGAACATTTTTATAATAGTATTGCTGTAGAGTCTGATATTACAATAGTTTTATTCAAATAGAAATAGTTAAATAGAATATGTAGTACAACAAAAATGAAAAATCGTCATGCTTCTTTTAAAAAACTGGTCCATTTAATCAATTGAACTAATACTATAGATTTCAAATAGAAGCAATACAATGAAAAATTAATTGTTTCATTAACTCATTTTTTTTGGTATAATGACATACAATATAATTATAGCGGATATCAATATAGCGGATTATAAAATTTCAATTTTTCGAAGATTTTCATAGCCTTGCAAGAAGAGAGCGTGTTTTTGCTGTACTAGTCAATGCTCCAATGATAATAGTATTTTTAATATGTGCGTAAAATTTAATTTTATGCGTTTACGGATAGTGTGCATAAATAATCTATACCGATAATAATAAGTAATATAATAATAAATAAAGATGCGTAATGTTGCTTTCTACGCAAATTGTGACAAAAACTATAAAAATAATACTTACCAGAGGATGTACTTCAATAAATTCTATACTTTATGACTGAATTTTATATTTTTTGCCATCCGTAGGTCTTATATTACAACAGTTTGATGTTTTTTTTTTTTCAAATCATTCCATGTTTAGGACAATTTAGTTGAATTTCGTTTGAATTCTTTTCCGATCTTCAATTTTTTAGTGGTAAAATTTTGATATTAGTAGATCAAATTATTTATCAAGTATGAACTTGTATTTTACAGCTTTTTATGAATAATGTTCGAGCGTATGTAGTTTGTTTATTCTAAATGAAGTGAGTAAATAAAGACAGCTCTGTAATTAATATAAAAATTTTTATGTACGACCCACTGTATAGATAAAAGTATTGTTATAAATATGTCATATATTTTTTTTACAAATCCAAATGAAATTTCTAAAAACTACGGATTTCTCCATCATTTTGTACAAATATAATCTCTAGCAGCTGCTTATACAACTTTAGATAGTTTTAGACTCAGTGCTTTAAAAAAACACTTGCACTATAATTATATTTACATTTTTTTGAACTTATAACTATATCTTAAAATTAAGGTATACAATTGTTGCCATGATATCATAGTTAGTTATTCATTCTTTGAGATTGCAATTTAAATCTTAATCTAACTTATGTATGTAATTCATATTATCATGATATTATTATAGTATTACACCATTTCAATGATCGTGGTAAAGTTGTGATGTGATCTCGAATAACTTCATTCTTACAAAAAGAATTATGAAACACGCTCACCTTAGATGAACTATGTACACAAGCAGTACAGCAGATAGTACAGCATAATATGTATGTGAAGATTTTACAAAAGCTGGTATAAATTTCTTTCTGCACGCCAACTCTAATTTTAATGCATTTTCGAGTATTGCACTCTAAAGTATAACTTAATACTTTATTTTTGCAGTCGATATATTTGCAATACAATTGATTTAACTTGACCTATAATTATCTTATAATTGTCATTTTTTTATAAAATAGTGTATAATTTTTGGACTATTGAGAAAAAAAAATCCAAAATTTATTGATTCATATACGTCTAATTACTCTAGGTACGCGCAGTTTCGATTAAACATTCCGCAATGAAACTGAGTATAATATTCAGGTAATAGTCTTTCATACGAGTTATCTCTATCTTCTAAGGCACTTCTACATTGCCTTAATCCGCAACATTTTTGATTGTATCTCGATGGCAATTGAATATTCTTACTACCGACCAACCTACATAATTCTTAAGTGTCAAAAATTATTAAATCATACGAATTTACGTAGGAATCGGTTGGAAGTATTCGCGAAACGTAGCCGGCGATGGCAAAAGATAACCGTCGGGATCGAGCACATCTGGAGTGCGAATGGTGACGGGACCTTGAGGTGGCCTTGGCAGTGAACTCAGCTGGCTGGGCTTATCTTGGGCCTTCTCCAGACGCTCGAGAATCTCGGCGAAGCGAATTCGATCGCGTGGCTCCGTCTTCCAGCAGTCGCGCATTAGCTGGCACACGTGCGGCGGACAGTCTTCCGGCGGTATTAGCATGATGCCTTGTAGGATTAGTTTCATTACCTGCAAATTATGATGATAATATTGTTCATTATTTTTTTTTATCATTTTTCGACTTTACTTCTTTATTCGAAATTACAAAAAGAGGAGTGTATGTATCAATTTACCTCGTCATTGTTATGTCCGTAATAAGGCTGCTTTCCAAATGAGTAAACCTCCCACAAAATCACTCCGAAGCTCCAAACGTCACTTTCCAGAGTGAATCGTCCGTACATTACACTTTCCGGCGACATCCAGCGTACTGGCAATAATCTCGAACCTCCAATCTACAAAAATAACGTCAATGTTAAATCAGCTCTCGAAGTACAAAAGGAAAATTTTTCAATTTTCCTCGGCAATATTACCTTGTAATAATCACAGGTATAGACGTCGCGCGACATGCCGAAATCGGCAATTTTGACGATGAGGCCAGAACCGACCAGACAATTTCGGCACGCGAGATCCCGATGAACGAATCTTTGTGCCGCGAGATACGTCATTCCCGCCGCTATCTGCGTCGTTATCCAGTGAAGCGAATCCTGCATTCAAGCACAAAAAAAAGCTATTTAAAAACAAACACACACACACACACACACACAGACACACACGAATTGATGGACAATATCGCTCTTTGAAGAATCTAGTTCATCAATTGAGTCTCCCTCTCCATACATAATCCAAAACTGCTATGCGTACGTGGAAATTCAATTTTTATCTTTTTTTTCCACTTTAACGTACGAATATCAGTTTTCGTTATCATATAACTCGCGAGAATTAAATTACGCGTACTTTATTCAAAGGCTGCAATCCAGGAGTGGGTGCCCTCAGCGTCGGCGAGTTGGCGCGCAGAACTTCGGCGAGATCGCCGTAGGGCATGTACTCGAAGACCATCCAAGGTCCATTACTCGTATCGCGCAGTACAACCCCTATGAGCGACAGTATGTTCTCGTGTCTAAACGTCGACATTATATCTACTTCGCGCATGAAGTCTTCCTCGGCTTCGCGACTCGCGCTGTCCTTCAGCACCTTTATCGCCACGACCTCCTTGCTGTCCTCGAGAACCAGTTCGCCTGTGTTTTTTTTTTTTTTTTCAAATTTAAAATTGTCATTATTTTTTTCGTATTGCAAAATAATGAAGAGCTGACGACGATGATGTCTTGTGTACCTTTGTAAACTTTGCCGAAGCAGCCCTCGCCGATGTCTTGGAGAAAAGTGAGCGACTCCCTGAGCAAGATTGGCACTTCCGGCGAGGCGTAGCTAAAGTACTGAGGATTCGGTGTGTATTTGTTCGCCAGCAGTAGACTCGTTTTCAAGTTCATCGGCGACGCCTACGTAATCAAACAATAACGGTCAGTCATTGCCCACGAGAGAGAAAGAGAACATTTTAATTTGTCGCTTCGATATAAAAGGAGGATAAAAGCACGCTGCTCGGTGTAAACATCACAATGGAACGCGCAATACATATGGCAAAGTTTCGTAATTTATTTAATCAATCGTCGAGAAATTAAAGCGGAGTGATTGATTTCGCAACACGAGTTGTTTTCTCAATTTATATATCGAAGCGAGGGAAATTTATCGTGACAGCAGCAGCCGCCGCCGCCGCGCACTTACTTCGAGATCGCGACGTTTGGACTTTGCATTGATACTGCGACGTTTGCAATAGTATATCGAGCCAATGACCAATGCCAGGACTAGAACGCAGCCCAACGCTATGCCAGTCACCTCCGGTAATTTTGGCACCATGCGCTCTACCTGCAATTAACGGAATTAGAAACATTTTTTTGTTGTTGTTTAAATTGACGAGTGCTTTGTCATTTGAAAATTTACCATTTTCGCTTGAAATCGCAGCATGTAAAATTAGACAGGGAAATGTAATTATTGTTAATTTTCAATGAATTCGTTGAAAAAAAAAGTATTTGCTTTACCTGCGCGGGCTCGGGAAGAATCGTCGTCGTATTCGTGACGTTACTGCTCTGTAGTATAATGTTGGGTATTGGATTTGGCGTTAAAGGAACTGAAAAACCAAAAAAAACATGATTAATTATAAGGTAACTCTACGTCACTAAGATTTCAAACATCCATAACTTTTTACCGCGAGCGAATTTTTCACCAGCTGTGATATCATTTTAAAGCTGTACGTCTGTCCTTTAAAATGAGACCTCGCACGGTCAGTTTGATAATATCTAACCCGAGTTATCACACTTAAGAAAGATACTTTTTTTATGTACAAAAGTGAGTATACCTTATAACGCCACTTTGAGAATTGACAAAAGTTTTTTGGCAGATGAAAATATTGTTTTATACTGAAAACTAAGTTTCAGTATCAACATTTATCATGAAGACGTGCTATTTTCATATGATAAATTATATGGTAATGTCTTAATTATTAATAAACACTGATTTAAAAAATAAACTAAAAATTAATCATTATACGTTGATAATTGGTCGGAATGAATTTTTTTCGAGTTCTTTTACATTTGCGTTTCTCGATTTGAACAAAGAAATGCAAAACTTTATTAAGAAAAATGTAATTGAAATGTTTACCCATCGTTTATATAGGATTTTCAAAAGTGGCGTTATTAGGTTGATTCGAATGAAAATAGTAACTGGGGCAGCATTTGGCCTGTTTATGCACTAAAGAAATTTTTGATGAGTGGTTTTGAAAGTGTAAAAGAAGACGAATCGAATAGTGTATCGCAGTTTTATGTATTAGATGCAGGTATACGTTGGCGAGAAATTTGGTGGGTTGGAAAATATGCGCATCCAGAGCATAAAACAGCTCCCATATAACGAATTCCGTATTCGGTTACGATTCAAATCATTAAAACTTTCATTACTTAGTAGCGAAAACATAATCTCACCGTGCCCTATCCCCTGTAGTATGGGTAACGTATAGTGCAGTATACCTTTGATCAACATTAAAAATACTTCAATTTCAAATCGACTTATAACAATTACCGGTAACACGAGGACACTTGAGATCGGTGGTAGGCGGTGATTTGTCGTGCGGACAAACGCAGTGAGAAATCGAGCCTTTCTTCTCGCAGGCGGCTTCTGTGCCGCAGATGTGGGCACGACCCAAACAATTGAGAATTTCCACCGTCGCAGGTGCATCCTCGGTTGCTTGTTCCTGCGATGAATCATCCAAAGACTGAGCCGGTCGGTTTGTCATTGTGTATGCTGAAATTATCAATCATTTCTCGATTTCAATGCTGCTCTGCTGCTTTATTCGTTTGTAATTGATTATCCTCCTGTATACCGAGGTTTCTGTGTGCAATTTGTCTTGTCGCGATTTACAGGATTTTTTTATTTAAAACTGAGAAATAGGCCGGTTGTACTTTTTGGTACGCGTTAAAGCGTTCACGTACGTCTCTAATATTAAACCGGCGTATATGATCTATTTCGGTGGTGCAATAATAGGCGCTTAAGAGGAAATTCATCCATCGCATGAGGGGAAGAAAGAAGAAGAAGAAGAAGCCGTCAAACAAAGGTAGTAGCTCTCAAACAATCTGTTGGCATTGTTTACAAAGGCTCACTCGGACGGGAGGAGAATATTTGTAGTAATATGGATTTCAAAAATCCAAAACGGTTTATTTGGTCCCGATCGGCGACGATTGTTATTCTTGTCCACGTGGGCAAACACTCAGCAACGCTCAGCCGAGAAGTGCCTGCAGTTAAGTGCAAGCTCTCCCTCTCGCTTCTTCCAAAATCTTCTTCTTCTTCTTTCTCGCTCTATTCCGATAATATAACGCGCGTCTTCGCTTACTTTCAAGTGATGTTTTCTGTATACTTGAAGTCGGAGCAATGGACGAGTCTATAAGTGATTTATTTTCTTTTTTTTTTTAATTTCAGTACGTAGTTTTATATTCACGTTAGTATTTGAATAAGTTGAGTTTGGTTTAAACAAAGCTTGTCATTATTTACGCATATATATATAGAGAAGCAATATAGCCATAATAAAGTTTCCTTTTGAAAACTTCACAATTTTTATTCTACCGTGGTCATACTTTTTATAAGAGGTCAAAGTAGTTTAGATTAGTATTTTATAGAATGTAGTCTGCATAATCTCTAACATGTCTTAGATAAAAAATACAAAAATAGAACTCGATCGATTAGAATAAAAATCTTTCGTATAGACGTATCAAAAGAATTGAAAAATCTAATAATAATTTGCAAAAGCCATTCTCATTTTTGAAACTTTGGTCCCGACAAGTCCACACATTTTCAATCTAACTCGCTAGTTTTTTCTCGAAATTGTAAAAAAAAAAGCGTGGCACGTGAAAGTAAAACGTCAAATAAAAAGCTGTAATACTATCCAACTTTTTCATCAAATAAGTATTAAATTATCATTCCAATATATCGGCTGTCGTACGAAGTATCATAACCATTACCCTCATTTCTTTCTCTCGCTCTCTCGACTAAAAGGAAATGATTACTGCCAAGGCCGAATACAGTTAAAAGCTATATATACAGACAACAATCTATTGACATGCAAGCGCAGTTATAACGATCCGAAGCACACAAAACGTTATAACATCTCCATCTCTCTTTTCGCGATAACTTTTAACGGGTTTATTTAATTCTCTCGAACACGCGATACAATTTTTTTTTCCTTCAAGCTCGCGGATAGGGATGAGCATCTGCGATAATCGGCCGAGAGAGAGAGAGGGACGTGTTGACGATCTCTCGAAACGTCCAAAAGCGCGATTACAAAATCGGTATACGGTAGCACACATAAACACACACACACTAAGGCAGCGCGCACGCGTTTGTTGGCTGATATCGCTGTGTAGTTGGTTTTCTCTCCCTCGATCGTCGTCGTTCAGCCGAGCTACTATCTAAACGATTATGGCGATGTGCACGAGCGCGCGAGCAAAGTTCCTTCTTATAATGCGTTGCGTGTAGCACGTACGCCAATACTATATAAGCTACTTGTATTGCCGCTTGGCGCACGCGGTAAACATCGCTAATTAATTTTCTCGACGAGCGAGCGCAGAGATTTATCGTGCTGAACATTTTGTTTGTTTGTTTGTTTGTTTTTTGAAGAGAGAGAGATAATAGAATTCGATAAGAGCTGCAACAGCTGATATTTCGCTCGCGGTATACATTGTATTCTGAGTTGCGTTTGCTGCTGATGCTGCCGCTGTTTATTGTCTTCGCTAATAATTCAATCAATCAATTCGCGCAATAACATTTTCGAAAGGAAAAAAGACTTGTAACTGAATCAGCATAACTCCGTTTTTTTTCTAATTAAAGTGAATGACAATTTGATTACACTTTCGACGAGATCTGACACGGATAGTTTCAAGGATTGCATTTGTAATTATATATGCATTACATTTCTCTCGCGTGTACAGCGCATAATATCAAGTATTATAGAGAGAGAGGCGAGGGTGGCAATTCTCACACACACATAACGCTTCTGTTGAAGTTGCATTGAGAAACTGTTGCGCATTGTATGCAAATATCGTTATGCAAATGCAGCGCGAGCTCTAGGTAAATCGAACTTACACACATATGTATATAGACGCAATGAAACTTCGATTCAATAAACGTCTATATACGCAAACCTCGCGCGATCATTCAAATCAACAACAACAACGGCAGTCAAAAAGAATCCACACCACTTGCGCGAGACTCGCGGCAATATTTTGCGGTTTCACAATTTATTTCGCGGCGAGAGAGAGAGAGAGAGTTCAAGGACTTCGCGGCAACGGAACCCGTATAGCGAAAGAAAGGGCAACACAAAAAAAAAGAAGTAAAATATAAGGCTCTCCGCATCATCTACACACAATATCACGAGGGCCGACAGAGGAGTCATTCATTTGCGCGGGTCAGAGAGCGTTATCGACGGTGCCGGTCAGCGAGCTCCGACAACGGCTCTCGCTGTATATTATTGCCGCTCTCTCTCTCTCTCTCTCTCTTCTTTTCGCTTTCGCGATTATGATGATGATGATGATGATTACGATGATTATGCGCGAGAGCCTGCTATGCAGCTGTTAAACATTGCTCGCCTTTCGAAAGGATTGTACGACCAATCTTTTGTTCGTGTGCTTCGTTATTACCCGAGATTTTTTTTTTTTTATTTTATATCGATTTTGAAGTTGATGGTTGATCAATTTTGAGATGATTATCGGTATCGAATTTACGATGAATTTTTCTTTTAGCGAAGATTATTTTTCGTGAAAAAGAAGTTACTTATTTTTATTTATATTCGTGTTTATATGTTTGATCGAATTTTTCATCCACACTCTGATTTTCTACGTCGAAAAAAATAAAAAGAAAAATGATATGGAGAATGGTAAAAACGTGTCTTATCAAATAATTACCAGTAGCTCGAAAAGGACACTTGAGATCGGCTGTCGGCGGTGATCTATCGTGAGGGCAGACGCAGTGCGAGATCGAGCCCTTTATCTCGCAGGCGGCTTCTGGGCCGCATATGTCCACTCGTCCGGCACAATCGAAGATCTTGTCCGCCGGCAGTGGTATTGTCTGCTCTGTAATCAAAGTTGGGCGGAATTTGAATTTTCATCGCTATCTCGCACGCAAACTTTACGGGGGTGGAATTGTAATTGGAGAAATAAGAAAAAGGTATAGCGATTTAGATATAACGCTTCGAGAATATAATCTTAATTTCATTTTTTTTATTTATTCTTGGTAGAATGTGTAATATTGTTTGAGGGGGAAAGTTTTGAAGAGAATTGAAATTATACGTAATCTTACGAACGTGTCCATAAAAAAAGTCAAGGAACCATACGTAAAAAAAAAAATATGGAGAAAAAAATCTAAACCTAAAATCAACCGCAATGAATATTTAAAACACATTCATGGAAAAACATCTCCAAACACTTTTCCATCCGTCCGTATAAGTCATCACGATACATTTTCTTTTCCTTCGCCATTATCGCAAGCTGGATCATTAAAGTCTGACCTCGCGATAAGATATCGTTTAGTCAGTTCAATACACAAACGACGCTCTCTCATTCTCTCTGGAGATTCATCTGTAAACTATTTCTCTCAAGCGCCAGTGATATTCAAATATTTGTATTCATGTATGCTAAGTAAAGTAATAATCGGCGGCATTGTCGAGATACATCATTATTATCGTTCACCGATCTACACATTTCGAAGGAGAGAGGGGACAATCCATACCTCGATCCATACAAAAAGCTCGATACAGTAAAATGATTATCCGGAATAATCCTTTAAAAAAATTCGGCATCGACGTCGCGTGGCACAGAAAACAACGGCATTCATTAAGCAAATCACGGATAAATCACTTCTCGAATAAAAGTATATATCGCCGCGGAAACCCATCAATAACCGAACAGTTCGGTTTCTTATCATAATCAAGTTTATATCATTATACACCGAGTCGACGAATATAATTTAGGCATCGACGCAGGGTGTTGATTTTTCACGTTCAATAATAATGAATGTCAGTCGCGCATGCCCGTTATCTAAAGCTCGTAAAGCATCGAGTGCAGGAATGCGCCTTTTGCTGCCTGCACATGTACGCTCGTCTGCGTCTAATTGAGCCTATACTGCGTGTACCTGATATACATATTGCGCGGGGATACGTTAGGGGGGGCTGCATATATGCATGTGGCCTCTATTAATCCGAAACACACAAGCACTCGCGATATACATACATATATATATATATATATATGGTATATATACACAATGCCAGCCACTGTGTGTGTCTATCTCGCTTTCTCGGAGTAGTTGGCTTTATAAATGAGCAGATTCGCGACTGAATGTTAGATCGGATAAGATTGCCTGTACTCTCTTTCTCTGCGGTGCTGTTGCCTATATATCCTTACGTAAGGATATATGGACCTAATGGATAAATGACTCTGCGTGTACCGTTTGTTGATCCGCGAACGTATAAGCTGTCTTTCTTTCTTTTCTTTTTTACGTTGTGCGTACTAGATCGATCATTCGCGCCTAACGATTTTATGGTTCTGATCGGTCGACATTTCTTGCTGACGTATTAATGAATGCGAATGGCAGACAGTTGATGAAATTTGGTACGTAATATAATTATCCTTCGTGATTGACTTTCTTTATCAAATCGCATAATGACTAAAATTAGTACATCTCTTTAACAGAGTCGAATCCTTTCAAGCACTTGAACTTGACTATGAGATTATCAGCTCTCTGGCTATAAATTGTGATCTATTTTTTCCTCTATTGCGTATACGTCGAAGCATCGCTCTTCTCAATCTCTTGCAGGGAGTTTTTTTTTTTCGTATCGTAAATTTTATTTTTTCGCGTAATACTATCGTCGCACTCGCGAAAATATTGAGCATGAATGTTTGATTTTTTTCTTTAACGCATCGTCATACGAGAATCCAGCAATATTTCGATCGAAAAAAAAATTCTAAACGGAAAAAACCAAGCACCATAATAAAGAAAATAAAATTGACGACGGTGAAATAAGCGAGAGGGAGAATAGACGTATAGACGAACGCGATAATACCAGCGCGATAAATCTAAGCACAGACAGAAGTCGAGAAAGAGAGAGAGAGAGAGAGAGAATGAAAGATTAGGAACGGGAACGGATCGGAGTATATATAATGCATGGCATTAGGATGCTGCATTTCGAATCGTCTCTATCGCTCGCATGCAACTATATACATACAGCGTCGTCATCGTTATGGGCGCGCAGTCGAGTTTTCATTTCTATATGCGCGCGGGTGAGAGTTTAATGGGTGGGCGGGCGGTCGCATAAGTAGGCTCGCGCTTCCGGAATATTATGTATCGTGTGATACATCGCAGCGAGATTCCCGCCTTTATTTATTTATTTTCATCTTCGTATTATCGGATTCAATTGTATATTATCTATAACGTGTACATTTTTGTATAAATATCGCTGCTAATCGTTCAGTCGAGTGCAGCTGCAGATATTTTGGTAAAAATCACTGTACACTCACAGACATCGCGGAGATGTGATTAATTTCAGTCTAGAAAGCTATATAGGCAAGTGGCGTTCAAGGCGTATCGTTTGTTTGAAATCCGAGTTTACAGTACGCGGTGTATCCGTACGACGAACGAACGGCAATAACTCGAGCGTTTGCACGCGCGTGTACGAGGTGCAAGAACCGAGACGCGCGCTGGTGGATTATTCAATACCTATACTTCTTGTTTCTCTCTCTCTCTCTCTCTCTCTTTTACCGTTCGATATACACCGAATCCATCATCGTTTGCATACAATGCTATAGGGTTTATTTTGACAGGCAGTGAAAGTATGCGGCACGTACGGGTTATACACGCATCGTTGAGGATCGCGAACGATGCCGTTGATTAAAATTGCGGAGAAATTGGTACAGTAGTTTTGGAAATTTGTATTTCGAGGGTTATTCAACTGAATCATACCTAGCTGACGAATATCGTCGTCTTTGCGTGAAAAAAAAAACATTAAAAAGTAATTTCCAAGTGTATATATTTTAGACAAAAAACGATTTTGATAGCGCGCATCCCGCAAAAGAGAGAGAGAAAAAAAGGGTGTAAATATAATCGCAGTTATAAAGCGAGGTAGAGAGTAAGGAAACTGCTTCGAAGTAAATTGGTTTCTCGCGTTCATTTCGCGGATAATGGCGTGTTTTTGCCCGAACGAGCGTCGTATATAGCAATAATAACGCCAATTTCTCGGACCAAATGGAAAACCAGATCTCGCGCACTTATAAAAAGAGCGAGCTTGCAAGAGAGAGAGCTTTTTTTTTATTCTCTTCGTACGGTTCGAAATCCTCATCAATTCTAAAAATGTCCATTATGTATAAACGATATACGTATTTGCTCGCTGCTGAGTAATGAGATAAGATAATTATAATATTGCGAGAGAGAGAGAAAAAAAATTTTCCAGTTTGATTTTCTTTGGTTTTTCCAGGCGCGAGAATCGAACGTGAATTTATTAATCTTTCGTTACGAAAAAAAAAGAAGATATATCGCTCTTGTACGTTCGAAAGGACGGCCGATCCACCCATAATAATTATTGGCTCTTTCGCGCAACTATGCATTTACATTTTACCTTTGCGCGCGGCACGCGGGGCAAATGATTAATTATTCGTTGCGAGTTTTAGCCGAGCGCGCAGGTTACTCAATAATCCTTGCACAGAGAGATTATCTGGTTTTATTTGTCGATCCGATTGTTTAGAGAGCGAAATTTATCTGTTTCTGCTCGCGTGTATAATTAATACCTTATAGTGGCTGTTCTCGGCAGCACACACACACACACACACACACACACACATA
>JAWWMK010000008.1:2334808-2365540 GCA_035047105.1 Galeopsomyia nigrocyanea
ATATATATCTTTTTCGCGTTTAGATTCCAGGCATAGGTTATCGATCTCTCGTGTGTGGTTATCACGCAAAAAGAAGAAAAAAACTAGCAATTTATTGTTACATTCGAGAGAATACGTACAACGAATTACGAAACGTAGTATGGGAAAAAAAAGAGTGGCACCGAAGCAAACAAACGCAAATAACAGTATATAATACATAAGTTTCATGAGTCACGGAGAATAACGCGAAGACAGATAGCCTCCACTATCTTGGCTTTCGAGAAAGAGAAAAGTTCAGAGATTTTTCGTACGCATAAATATGGCAAAAAATACAATACCTGACGCATGCATCTCGGCGGAAGCGAGTCCACGCCGTTTGGGTTGCCGCTGCGATCGCCAATCCATTTTACGGAAACGGCGTCGAGGATCGGCCGTCATACGCGACAACGGCTCATGACGTCGATTTAGATGATTTCCTCGACTGGTCCGTATCTCGTCGGCCTTTGCTCCCTCTCTCGCGCTCTTCTTATACACAAGTCACGTTCATTTTATTTTGCATCGTGCGTGAAACAAAAAAAAAAAAAAGCTCGCCACTCCGTGTTTGAATTACCACCCTCGTGTTAAATATCGGCACTCG
Source organism: Galeopsomyia nigrocyanea (assembly GCA_035047105.1). Lineage (NCBI taxonomy): Eukaryota > Metazoa > Arthropoda > Insecta > Hymenoptera > Eulophidae > Galeopsomyia > Galeopsomyia nigrocyanea. Next base: position 2,335,425 of record JAWWMK010000008.1, read on the forward strand.
CACTTATTGGCACTTGCTCGGTGATTGTTGTTCACTTCGCGCGCTCGTCTTTCTCTCTCTCTCTGTTTTGGTCCACACGCACACTTGGCTCTGCTCCGACAGACGTACCAAAGTCAACTCCCTCGCGGCGGCTGCGGCCGTCTTGAGAGAGAAAGACCGCCTTCTCTCTGACTGTCTCTCTCTCCCTCGCTTTGAGATCTCTCTCTCCTTCTCTTTGCCCGCCGCCCGCCTTCAAGTGTGTTAACGCAACGCACATATCTCTCCCTCGAGGCTCTCCTTCTCGCGCTCTCTTTCGCCTTATCGCACTTATATCTATATCTGCTCCGTGAAGCTTCAGGCCCTTTCTTTCATCTTTGGGTCTTCCCTCTTATACTTGCCCGCACCACCTATCTTTTGTGCCTTTTTTTCTTCTTTTGATTTCTCGGATTTGTTTATCGGCTGCAGATTGATCAATTTATGGGTTTTCGACAACTTAATTTATTTGTCATAATTATTATGAAGTATCATTGATTGTAATTCGTTGATAATAATTAGGATTTGATATAAAAAAAATTTATTTACAGATGTTACATAATATTCATAAAATCGTGATTTTTATTTTATGTTTTTTGTATTTTCCATTTATGGTTTGGAAGTGATAATTCAATTGACAATACTTATCAGCTACTGTATTAAAGAAAATTGAAATGTCAAAGAAACGGAGAAAAAACGAAGGGCGGAAGCGTATCAAATGGCTCCGCCTAATTTCTGTTTATTTTCGCGTGGGTGTCTTCACATTCGAGAGGGTATACAAGCCTTCGAACGCACCAAAAAAAAAAAAGGAGGCGGGAAGCTACGCGGGTGTATATAACTCCTCAAAAAGTTGACGGTTAAACGCCACTCTATCAAGCGCAGAGACGCGTGCTGCTGTTATAGGTTGTTGTGCTCTTCGTCTTCTTCTTTTTTTTTCTGTCGAAAATCGACGGCCCATGTGAAGAAGAAGCAGCGAGGATATCACAGATAAAAAATATGTCAGCAACGATATTTTCGGACTTAATTATTGTGCGATATGATTTGAGAGCGATGCTTATGTAACGTGTTTTCATTTGGAGAAGTATACTTATATACGCGCGGATTGTGTTTTCATGTTTAAGCTGCGCCTTCTTTTGTTGATCTTTCGGCTATTAAATCATTTACACCGAGCGACGGTTGGAAAATACTTCATTCCTCATGGTTTTTAGGAATCAGTCGTGTGTGAAATTGCTAACAGACTTTAACGGTTCTCGGTACAACTCTCTAGATGTATTAGCCAAGCGTAATAATGAAACGAATGCAAGAAGAACACCAACGCTCATTCAGGAAGGGTCAGAATTTTTTTTTTATTTCAAGCTCGCGATAAGAGTATTTCTTTTTGGAATACTGTAGTACAAATTTACTATATACGTGTGTTTGAATGAACGAAGTTGTTAAGTTTTCTAGAAGCGAAAATGCGTTTATATACACGTATACACAAAACGCTCATTGTATATTTCGGATTCATTCGCGAGAAGTTTCGCGATTCGCGTTTTTCGTCAAATAATTCCTTTAGCGCGATTATTATTTACAAGTATGTATATTCTCTGCGAATAAATAATTTAATTAAGGCAGATGTAACAGTTTCGAAATCAACAAGCGCCAGTTCAAAGATCATTGAACAAATACTGATAGTTGGCGAGATTTTATACATACTACTTTTTTTTTCCTAAGCGAGATCGAGAAAACAAGTAGCCTGAGAAAAAAAAAATCAGAAATGCGCATTTAATTTATAAATAGTTAAATGTCAGACGATAAACGAAGTGATTATCACGTAATAAAAGACTGACCGTTAGAATTTACAGTCCCCCCGATAAAATGTAATAAATTTTGAAATACGGCCAAAGGCTCGCAATGGACCACACGCAGCTAAAGCGTTGCGTTATACAAGACAATAAATAAATCTAAGGCCTCTCCGGAATTCATAGAAAATGTCAGCGACGTGGCAGACTTGGAATAATAAAAAAGAAACAATAATAATTGCGGCACGAGATACGGTGTTGCATATAAGAGAGAGAGTGTCAGAGTTCAGCGAATTTATTAAAAGAATACGGAATGCCGTTGAAGCAATAATAAACATCTCTCATCATATTATCGTCATTTCACATTTCATGTGTCATTTGCTGTCGCTGCTTCTTCGCGTCTCGTAACGAAAAACCCCGCGCGATAATTTTCTTTTGTTTCTCTCTATAATAATGTTATTAACCGATCACCGATGCATATATTGCATACTTTCTGTGTCGAGCGTTGAACTTTTGACTATGCACGACAACATATGTGTACGTACGCGTCATATCGTTGGCGGTTATTGCGCTTCGAAGTTTAACGTATTATTATCTGCTGCTTGTACGTTTGAGGACTATATTACTTTTTTTTTGTCGTTGGTTGAGAAAAAATTGAAGACGATTATTCATTTTAGCCTGCCGACAGATTTTGTAATTAGAAAAAGTAACGTTTTTTTTTTTCACCCCGAACAAACGATAAACCGAGTAAGATATAGAAAGAAAAAGCCGGAGCTTCACTTATTTTTTACCGACGAACCGGAATGAAATCTCATATCTCAAAGAAAAAAAAAAAGAAAAGAAATTCCATAAGGGGCATCGCGCAGAGAGTCAAAAGGGGTCGCGTCGCGTCTACGTACACCACGGTTTATAAATAAGAAAAGAGAACATAAGAAATATATCGAAATGCGTGGAAAACGGAAAGAACAAGAAAAAACAGAGATTTAAAAGCCTTCGCGCGTCGAATTGCGCAACAACCCTGACAAGGCCGTCAAAAAGCCGAGTATAGTGACTTGAGCAAAAAGCGACGTACGGCTCTGTCTGTCTCTCTCTGGAAAGTGGAGAGAGAGAGAAAAAAAAAGAAACGTCGCGCGACGAGTGTTTGTGCAGCGAGAAAGATCATCCCCACGCGCACCTGGTGTTAAAGCTGTCCCCCAGCATATCGCACGTACGAGAATAGCTCCTAAGAAAATGTTTACCGATCGAGCCGATCTTTTTTTGCAAACAAATCGGCATGACGATCATCAATTTTGTAAATGAATATATGCACGCGATTGCTTTTGTTCGATGATTCTGTATATATGCACCATAGAACGCGCGCTACAGGCGAGCTTTGTTGTTCTTTGCAGTGGATTTATTTTCGGCTGCAAGCGCGGTTGATGGCCTCGTTCGCCGATTGACGGATCGCAAGCGCGCGACGCGCTTTCACTGCGACAGCCGCGTGTATGAGTTTTTTTTTTGTCTTCTCCGTGAGAACTGTCGATGATACGTGCCAAAATGATGGGATTATTTAAAGATCTCACTTATTTTAAGAAAAAAGTAACGTTCGGCAAGGAAAAAAACAACTACTTAGCTCTTGTTTAACGTCTATTGGATTTTTCCACTTCACGAGCTCAATATTGTACATCGAGAGCAACGAAACTGTACTTTTAGCAATACATCAAATCGCTTATTTTGATATTGCACAACAAGTTTATTTAATACACTATAAACCATCCTTCCAAAATTGCATAACCATCCACTATCAATTTTACGCCCCACATTTCAAAAAAAAGGAAAAAAAAGTATATCTATTGTCAACAATAACCGTGAAATTAGGCCGGGCAGAACGAGCGAGTACACAGGCCTGTATGGAAGCATAAAACTGAAAATTGTTATGCCTCGCGTGCAAGCTTTCCAAGAGCGGCGCGGCAAAATTTATTTTCATGCTCCATTTAAGATTCAAGTGCCATAAACGGCGTAGCATCCTCGTACCCAACCCAAGCAAGTCTCGCGAGCTTTTTACGGCTCGAGAGAGAGGGAAAAGGCGCATCGAAACAAAGTCTCTCTCTCTCTCTCTCGCGAACAACTACTAAACACACACACACACACACACACACACACACACATACACGTGCGGAAGTGGCACACGTATAAGAAGAAGGGGGTATGTTGAAATAATAAAGAGCCTGCGGGGCCTTTCTGCCTGCAGCGGCGGGTGTATGTGTTTATGTTTTTAGACACCGCGTACTCGCGCGCGCATATTAAAGCTTCGTGTGTCGGCGAACTGAGAGAGAGAGAAAGGAAAAGGACCTCCCCGGTAGTAGCGTCTATACCATGTCATAGTAATAGGGACGAGGAGGAAACTCGTTAATCCTTGTGCAAACAGCTTCTTGCGTACGGAAGGATCTTCTTCGGTTACCGCCGCTGAGAGTAAGAGAGGGAGAGCGAAGGACCCAAGCTACAAATTGGGCAAACACGAGCTATACCTATAGCTATGTAGGATAGTATTAAAGCCGAACCCGAGCTTTGTTGACTCGGACAAATCTCGACGGCCTGAGCACGGTTGCGCCGGACATTCGGCATTTATTTTTCCTTCTGTGTTTGATGGCTTTATTATACCCCGCTGTTCGAAAATAAATAGGAAAATTGTAGACGAATTTTCATTGTGAAATGTTTCTAGCTTTGATATCCTTTGTGGAAAATAATGTATTGCACGACTATTAGTTATTTTATTCGATATATATTTTCAAGCAACGCAGTGGAAAGAAATACGTGTTCATTTTTAAAAAGATTCAAATACCTCACACTAACAGCCATAACTGAAATAAGCGGGGAAAGAAAGAAAATTTGCCTTTATTTTTTTCAAAATTTAATCTCGCTTTATATGTTAACGTCATTTATAATTTAAATAGAAAAAGTGTCCGCTATGCGGCGGCAGGTTCGAAACACTCCTAACAAGAATGGACATGGGGCAAGTTTATTATCTGATAATTTTCTCGCGCAAATGTCCATTAAAGCTGCCTATTAGATAATTTTAAGTTACCGTGACAGATAAAAAACGGCATAGCGCAATTTGTCATCAAATAAAAATAAAATAATGTAACAATTCAATGCTACTCGAACGACGTTTATGAGTCTTAATCCCGATTAAAAAAGAAATTCGATTCCACGCAAATGCACAACGAGAAAAATAAATTTCAAAAGCATCAATCCATAGAAATCTCCTCGGTAAGGCGATTACGATATAAATACAAACAGAGAAGTCAACTACCGCACCAAATGACCCGAATGATTCTTTTAGCTAGTTCTAAACAGCACAATCTCGAATCCATCATCACGCTTTCTTAATCCCATACATAGGCAGCGCAGTCGCAAGCTGCCACACTCCAAAATACGTAGAGGATACACAAGCCGCGAGATAACACCTGGATTAACCGCGCCCGGTCTTCGTTAAGGCACATAATGCCACTGACTAATAGATATAGCTAAATGCGTACGCGTTGGAGAAAAAGGACAATGCCTCCCACCAGAAACGCGCTCGCGTTGTTAGTTTTAATTAGCCAATTGACCGCACTCCGAAGATTGGAAAATTATCGACGCAGACAACGACTACGTGCGTTTGGAGTGTAATGAACCGACTTCAGCGACGAGAGAGAGAGAGAGAGAGAGAGAGAGGAAAAAAAATGACGCGAGCGAAATCTGAAAATACACGAGAAAACTGTTTTTACAGTCGCCCACTTAGCCAACCGCGCGTTATTTATAAAAGCGAAATTCTCTCTCGCTCGGTTGCAAAATTCAAGAGCGTTCCCCTTGGCCTTTTCCGTCAGTTAGAGAGGAAAAAAAAATACATATGTTATATATCTTCCGAAACGCGCCTATATATATACATATATATCTATATCTATCTCCGCGTGGCGTATTGTTTTCAAAGGCGTATAGTATACGTGCAATCAATCGTTTAGATCTGCAGCTCGTAAATCTCTCGAGCGCGATAAAGTTCGCAAACGGCGAAAGTGCAGTATTATACTGCAACGTTCGTTGCCGCATTGTCAGCCGCTCGATTTCAGATAGCCCCGCGCGCGCACAGCACATATAGGCGAAACACACGGTGGTGATGTCGAAAGTGAGAGACGATATGGTTGCCGTTGACTTGAAATCGAAACTTATACCAGGATCGAAGCTGTTGCGGTACAGCTTGAGGAAGCGAAGTCGCGAGTTTGTACGCGAGAATTCTCTACACGTTGTACCCTACTTCGTCGACCCGACGAAGTCGATTTACCAAAGGTATAGAAAACTTGTGTGTGTGCGTGTGCGTGTGACTCCGTTAACTCGACTTTGCGGTCATTACGATGGAATAACTAATTGTTGGATAAAATATCGTAGTTTATATGCGAATCGTGTATACTGTATGCGCGGCGAAGCTTTAAAATACGCGACTTTACGAGCTTTTCAAGACGCGCTTATTAGATAATCTTAACTCGAGGCGGTTATTAGACGCGCGATATAGCGTTATTAGAGGAAAACATATTTTGTTTATTGGCAATTGGGGGATTAAACTTAACGGGATACATCGAGATGGCGAATTAGAGAGATTTTTCCAACGTGAATTCTACGTAAAATCGTATACGTTATATTCGCGTGGAAATACTATTTGTATCACTATTAAAACGAGAGGCGCACGTTCGCTCGATATCTGGAAAATAACTGAACTTTTATTAACAGACGCTGATATGGAAATTATGTTATATCTGAGACAGAAAAACATTTTGTTTACGAACTGTTGAGGTACGGCCGCTGAGTGATTGGATATTTTTTTTTAAATGTCGTTTGGACGTTCGTGTATATATTATCGACATTTTTATCGTATTATTATTTTCGACACAATAGCATTGAGTAACGAAGTTGAAGCTTGATAACAACACAGAAATGTACGGATTCAATTTGCATTTGCACGCTGTACACAATTGCGTTCCATTTGCATTTTCTTATCGACCCAACGATTGGACTATAAATTAATTTTTTTTTTTTGCTTCTGTATCGAAGATTAATTTAACGTTAATCCGTAAAATAAAATTTAATTACTGCGTCTCCTCAATAACTCGAAAAATTTTTGTTTTATTTAACTTCGAAAGCTTATTAATGATATAACTGGCGCGCACATAAAATTCTCTTAATTTTCCAGACTCATGTGGTTTTTAATCTTTATTACGTCCACAATCGCGGCTGTCGCAACCATCGTGATTATCTGGCAAAAATTCCAAACATCGCCAACGTTAACCTACTTGAATATCGAGCGGGAAAACGTCTCGGTGGACTTTCCCAATGTGTATTTGTGCTTTGATGAAAGTCACTTGGACTTCTCTAACTCGCAATTAAAACCGGTAAAAACAAAAAAAAAACCGAATGCTGAAATAACGAATTACGACAATATTTTTTAACTTTTAGACGCAAATAACCGCTCTCGAGATGCTGTACAAGCGTGCAGAAATATTCGAGATGATGAGCAACGAAGATTTGGGAGCAGTTTCGCTGAAACAAATTTTTTACACGTCGACACCGAAATGCCAAGATTTTCTATTCGACTGCGAATTTAGGTTTGCTTTTATACTTTCGAAACTGCGTGGCAGTCACGTGGCGTAAACATTAGACTTTATATAAATGAGATAACTGTCAATAGGAAACAGTCGTACGACTGTGGCAGTCTATTCGCGCAAAAAATCGCAAGCGCCGATGGTATCTGCTGCGAATTCAAGAGTCAGCAAATCGATAAGGATGACCCCGCGTGGAGTTTGCAATTCCAACTATCGGAATATCCAGTAAAGTAAGTATTCAACGATAACAATCTCGTTATGAAACGTGTATAAGACTTAATTTTGAAATTTAATAATTTCAATGCAAAAAAAAAAATGAAACGTTTGTACAATGTATACGACAAGCAAGGCAATTTAATTAAACCGTAGTGTGCACCTAACTGGAAAATCTGAAGGGCCTCCACTGTTGGGTCAAGAGCCAACTCACAGATTGCTCGCACCTGCGTCAATTGGGCTGAGTTTGACCATCACGTCAACAGCCACTAGCGTGAGTTTCCTCGCTCGACATCAGCGCAAATGTGTGTTTCCAGAGGAAAGCCCCTCGCACGTCGATTGCGAAAGGACCCTTCATAAAAACGTCATGCTCGCCAAGTGCAACTGCCTTCCGTGGTTTTACGCCGACGGTCAGTCCGAAGAATGCTCGTTTTGGCAATATCAGTGCCTCTCCACCGTACTTGCGCAAGAGGTAATTTAACAAAAAAAAAAATAATAACCGTGTGAATTCAATAAAGTCCGCAAAAGTTGTGACATTAATGACGATGATCAGTCGATAAGCCAGTTTGTGCGAATCGAGTTCGGCAGTCCCGCTGTCAACTCGATTAATCATCAATAAAGACGCGGCATCACGCGCGTTTTCACCGGAAAAACCTTAAAAAAAAATTGTCCCCATTCCACAGCTGACGGACGGCAAGTGCTACGTGTCATGCGAGTACACGGCCTACAACGTGGAGAAGATCGAGCGCAACGTCGAAGCGTACAACAGCAACAACGGCAGCAGCGAGATAAAGTTTCTCTCGTGGCCGGACGTGCGCTTTCGCCGCGAGACGCGCTTCGGCTGGCTGGACCTCGTTGTGTCATTTGGCGGAGTGGCTGGATTCTTTATTGGCTACTCCATCATTACCAGCCTCGAGGTACTTTATTACTTCACCTTGCGCACCTACTGCGGCGCTGTGCTTAGCATTCCTAAGACCAGGTTCAATGTACCGGTCGAGCCAGCGCCTCCTCGTTACAACAGGACACATATGCTAACGAAAGACTCTATTGTGCTTTACAAAAATTATTAGTGGCTTGACGTTTACTTCGTAGTTATCGATGTTTGGCAATTGCAGTCAAGGTTTTATAAGTATTTATTTTAATTTTTATAATAGAGTTTCATTAAGGCTAATTATAGAGTAAGCTTCAATGTGCTAATTACAATATTGAAAAAGGATAGGCACTTGGAAAATTGCTTAGAAACAGTTTTCTAGTATTTTAATGTTTGTTGATTTCTTTTAGTTCAAAGGTTGTTTGAATTTTATGCGCAATTAAATGTTAATAGAGGCGTACGAAAAAAAGCACAGTTTCTTTACGAAAAATAATTAAATCAGTAATAATTAATTCGGTGTAAGTTCTACAGGAATAAACTTTCTGTTAAAGTCAACGCTAATATTGGGGTGAAATAAATATTACTCCGATTATAAAATAAATGTATATATTTCAGATTTTTCAAATCCTTTGTTTCACTTTTTATGCTTAGTTTTACATATTCGAGATGTATCCCGAAACTGCAGTAAATTACAATCGCAATTTTTTTTTATTTCTTTATCATTTTTACGAAGTCAAGTGATTTTGGAAGATTTCTTTTATTGTGATAGTGATAATTTTCTTAAAACTTAAATGTACAATCTCGATGATATTCAATGCTTAACAAATACATTTTTTTTAATTCTTTGTAACAACGCAAAAAAATTATTTTACTAACTTTCATCATTTCAGAATATAATTTTAAAATTAACTAGTTTTCATAGATCATCTATAACTCGATCAACTCAAATAACTATTGCAACAACAAGCATTATATTTTTTTTATGTATCTTCAAATTTACGATATCTTATAATTCAAATGTTTAAGTATTTGATATTATTGAACTTACGCTCAACTATGCTATATTTGTGTAAATTCAAGCCAAACCAATTCAGTATTATAGTTTTGCGTCAAGAAAATATCTTGGATTTATTCGATCGCATAATGCAATGTTTCATGGTCCCTCTAAAACTGATGAATTCAAATAAACATGCTGTAAACATTGCTTATTATAATATTTTTAAATGAATTTCTACTCTCGATTTACCATATTTTTATTTATAATAATCCAAGCGAGCAGCATTAAAGGAATTTCTTAAAAGTTTCATACATTTTTAATGTAAAAAGGAGAACATTAACGGATGGTAACATTGTAGTAAAACCCGTGAGTTTCATATACTTGAGAAAAATTCCAATGGTATAAAATTTTTTAAAGTATTAACAAATTGTGGAATACAATTCTAATGTTGAAGCTTAGGAGATGAGTTTTTAATGAATAGATAATTGAAAATAATTTTGATGGCCTCAAACTTCACTGGCCGATAATAAAAATTTGTATGCGAAACAATGAAATAAAAAATCACAAGAGTTACATCAATAAAATTTTCATAAAGTTTTAATTTTTAGGCACCTGTTGCAGTTCTCCTTTATCTAATTATCATTGAAAATACTCTTCAACTAATGTATTTTTTTTAATAAGTTTAATAAAATCTTATATTGATTATTTTGATAGTACGATTTGATTGCTTATATACATATGCGATCTGTTATTGTAGCGTCAAATTTCTTTGTGTTGAATCGGTTCAGATGTGTTTTCAGCTTAACCATGATGTATAAATGAGTATTCAGTACTTCGTTAATTAGAAATTATTCCATCAGTTATAGCTTACAAATGATAGAAAATTTATATAATTACATTCCAAATGTCAATTGTATCAAAAATTTTTTTACGATTTTAATTCATACAATAATTTATTTATTAATTAAGTTCAAAATAATTTGATATACTTGAATAGGTGGTAAGTCACTCATTGTTTCACCGAAATTCAATTTTAAAAAGCTATAAATATTCTAAGAGTTAAGCGATAATAACGACAGTAAAGATCTAATTGCAGTGGAAAAAACCAAAATATTTGTTAATAATCTCTTAACTCATGAGTATTTTATATCTAATTGTATAATTACGACCGCGTGGAATGTTTATTTGTTGAATGAATCTATATGTCACTCGAATTTATATACTCAGCTGCTATTGATAAAATCAGCGCATAAATCGTTTGTATTTACAATAGTACGATTCCTTAAAGTTTACATTTTTACATTTACGTCCAAAGTGCATATAAAGTTCAGTTTTCGTTATTTTTGCACATATTATACGAAGACGCACATATGTATTTATTTAATTCTCGTGTTTTTCTTGTATTTTATTTTTTTTCCTCCTGTTTTAAATTACACCCTATAGTAATGAAAGCTTCCTTTCACAAGCTAAAATGACGTCAGTAAAGTTATAAGCAGTTTTTAAGTCATTTACATTTATCGTTGTCAATATTGTTAATTATGTCGACGATATCAAAAAATGAAGTAGGCAAAGCCAAGAGTCTAGCCAAGTAAATTTTGCAAATTGATTTTCTTTCTTTGCAAAGCGACCAAATTTTTTGTGAAATCAAATCATGCTATTCATTACAGAAAGAAGTCTTATAAAATCTGTGTGGACTATTGTAGAAAAAGTTGTAAAATCTTGTCTAAATTTTTAAACTGTTAACGGTACATATGTTTTTTTTTCGTCATTAACATGAAATTTCGTTTTGCAGGCGAAGTAAATTTAGCAATGAGAAATTATGAAAGTGTAAAATTTTAATGTTTGATATTTTTTCGAGTTAATTAAAACTGCGTGGACCGTATCTTCATTCTGTATAGTTTCAAAGACAGCGGATTTATAGTTGTACGCTTCGATATATAGTCAAAATATTTATCGTGTCTGTATCGAAATCGCATGATTTGTTTAGATTTCAAGATATTTTTTCTTACTAAATTCAAAAAGTATAATTTAGAAATGCTGGCTAAATCATGTATAATATTAGCAATATTTTTTATATTTATATAAATTCATTATAAGCGTCTTTATTGTGCCCTAAGTTTTAGTTTATTGTGTAGCTTTCATTATTATTTTTATCCTATTTCATTATTTCCAATGTGAGTTTTTAAGAGACTCTCATATTTTTATATATTTAATTTTCACTGTTGTATTTTAGTCAATTCAAATTATTTTTGTTCACAATAATTTGTTAAATTGATATCAAGACATATTGTATTAAGTTATAATAATTCTTTCTCCGTAATTGGTGTTAGCGTCTAATTCCTCCCGGCCTTTCACAAGTAATAATATTAAATAAATATTCTGTTTTTTGTATTTTTGTTCTGTCAAGCTGCTATTAAAGCCATTTTTCATGTAACAGTAGTTCAAGCTTTGCGATAAGTCTTTTGTAAAAAGATTTAGTTCTTATTACTTACAAAGTTTTCGAAACCGGAGATACATATGAGCTTTGATACTATACTTGTGTCTGATGGACTTGACAAAATTTTTCATTTTCATCAAAACGCTGAATATAACTATGTAGTTTGCACAATTTCCATAAATTTTTCACAAATCTTATTTGAAAATCACAACAGAACGAATGATTTATTTTTTATGCTACGAAGAGCTAAAAATTTATACAAATTTTTGTGAAGCCCATGAACAAGATTGTTTCATTAGATATATTTATTTTTAAGTATTCGTATTATATAACTCTTTGTAGTCATAATATTAATTTATACAGTTACTGCGATTTCAAAATTACGCTGAATCAAAAAAAAAAAAACCGAAAATGCAGCAGTTTGTTATATATCTATATAAGTACAATCGTTTATCTACATTGTGCAAAATCGCTCCTCGCGAGGAAGACTGACCGGAAGGAAGGTGTCGTCGAACGCGAGCTTGATGTCCCTGGCTTTATCTTTCTTTTGCTTTCAGTTAAGTATTTTTATATATACATGCTATAATTACGGCGTTTAATTTTTAAAGTGTGCTGCGCATTAAGTAGCCTAAAGTCTATGTTTTGGTTTTTTAAAATCTTTTTCCAGCGATGATAATTACTCATCTTCACTCGTTATGCCATTATACTTGTTTTTTTTTTCTTTGGCGAACATTCATAAATGATATATGTATAAACAAAAACTTGTTTAAAATATTCAATATCAACGGAATATAATCAATTTCGCCCTACCAGAGGGTCATTGATATAGTATAGATAAATAACAACTATTGGAGCTGAATCTGAAAACGTAAGCTCTTTTTTTTTAAACTGCCACATGACTAATTCGAACGAGAAACATGTTTGTCATAACTTTACCAGAACAATTTCTAAATTAGGTAACTAGAATGAAGTAACAAAAAACAGCACTTTAGAAATTAACTGGTCGAAAAAGCAATGTGTGTCGAGTGACCTGGCAATGTCCTTCGAGAACAATTATTATACGAGCAACGGATATGAAAAAACAAACGACGCGCTCATATGTATATTATATACCCCGTGGTCCGCATCACAGCTAGAAAAAAACAAACGCAACAATTCTCTCCACTGGAAAAGAGTCCTAAAGATATATAGAGTAAACTATAAAACTCGAGCCTAGGCTCAACAAGTAATTGCCGCTCATCCCCGACGACGACGACATTGACTTTCGACATTGGCTTTTTGGCGTCTTTTTTGTTTTTTGGAGATGACTTGTCGAGTTTAGGCTACGAGATGCTGCTCGGATCTTGGCGCAGCTTCAGGTAGGGCTAGGAGCGATGGTCGCTCGGCTGAGCACGATGATGATCGACCACGTGAATGCTGAGATCGTGGCTGCTCGTCGCTGGACTCATGCTTGGCGTGACGATTATTTGGGTGCGCGTCGCACCGCTACCCAACAGAGCGGTATTCTCGCACGAGGTCTCCTCCTCCTCTTCCTCGTACTCGGCTTCAGCTTCGTCCTCGACCTCGTAGTCTGCCATTTGCGTCACCTCGTCTTCCTCCTCTTCTTCTTCTTCCTCCTCCTCCTCCTCTTCCTCCTCCTCTTCCTCGTCCTCTGTGTCGACCAGCGTGTACACACTTTCGTGCTCCTCCACCCGATCTACAAAATAGTTTTTTTTTTCATTACGTTCGAGTATTTTTCTTGTTGACGGTTCGATTGCGTTTTAGTAGAATTTCATTTGTATTCTTGCGAGTATCGACGCTTTCCTGATTCTCATTCATCCCGTGACTTTCATTTTCACTAAACTGTAATATATACTATATGTGCTAATGCGTGCGCATAATTCTACTATATATGAGCAAATCCACATAAAAAAATGCCACAATTCGAGAAAGTTGAGGCGAATTTTCAAATAGCGTTGACGCTCTTGGGGGTGTGATTTTCTCAATTTATATTACAAACAGAATCTGAAAAAACCTGTGTTCATTTCCGAACCTGCGTGTGACAAATTTTATTCGCCCAGAAAAGCTCGAAAAATAATCGAAAAAAAAAAACGCTATTTCCTTTAGTTTTTTTGGAATTTCATAAAAAAAAACGAAAAATGATAGCGTTAATCTGATTTCAGAATCGAATTCTACAGCCCAAAATACATCAAAAAACCATATTTTGTTTTTTTTCTATTCGCAATTCTGCGGTCATTGTAACGCTTTTTAAAGTACAACAGTGCATAAAAACTCAAAACTACATAAATTTGACACGATTAATGAAATTTGCGTGTTTTTAAAGCTCTACAAGGGTCGAAAGTCCGAGTAAAAAAAATGGTTTTCGATGTATTTTGAGCCATAGAATGTGATTTTGAAGTTATATGAACGCTATCCTTTGCCGTTTTTTATTGAATTCCAAAAAACCATAAGAAACCACAAAAACTCAGATTTTCGTTTTTATCGATGTCAGAGTTTCCACGTGATTTGAACACCGTCACAGACAAAAAAAAGGGGGTGTCACATTCAAGGAGAGAATGGGCAAGAGCATTACGAATCTTTTAATGCCCCGTAGAACAACGTGTTTCTAAAATTGAGAGAGTGTTCGCACTTTATATATTTGAAAATACTTTCTCGAATTAAGGCATTTTTGGGTGGATTTGCTCGTATATCAATGTAAAAATACTAGAGTGTAATGAAGGAAAAAAGTTTTACGAGCTACTCAATAATAAAATTGCAAGCTATATTCGAACTACAAAATCGAATGTGATGCTCACTAAGAACGAGTTTCGAGCGTTAATAAAAATAACAATTGAATAATTTTAATATACTCCAAACGCTGACAAAAAGGTACGCGAGCGAATGCCTTCGCCTGCTGAAACAAATTTTTAACGAGAAATATCGAGTTGCATTGCAGATGATATTTCGTTATAGTTTCGCAGTTTCCTGCCCGAGTCAGCTGACATTCACTCGGGAAACTTCTTGAACTTGTATTCTGACACAATTAAAACTTGCTTCAACAGTAGCTGTATGCGTTTAAATGCCTTCAATTATTACGTGCAATGTTAAATATACATGTCGAAGCCATAACGTATGATTAAGGCAGTCGAGAGAGTGTGCGATGATGATTCGTTGAAAATTAGGACCGTCCTTGCGAGGATCCAGTCATTAACATGTCGATAACTAAATAATGAATTTGCGAGGCATGTGACTTATTTTTATAGGTTCTAATGGATATGGCTATATACGGGGAAAAACTTTTGGGTTAGTGCTGCTGCTGCCGAAGTTTATTTTATGGTATTCCGAAAACGAGAAGATGGGGGAAGAGGAGCTCTCGGGTTTGAATGAAGGAATAAGGAAGAAAAATTCGCTGAGCCAACGGAGAAGCTGAAAAGAAGCTGGAGCGTAAAAATGAAAAGATAGATGAAAATACGCTCTACATATAGTCGAGGAAAGCCAAGCGTGCAACTTCAGCTAGACGATGAAAAAAAAAAAGAAAGGAGACGAGAGGCGAGCCGAGCGTGTATAAATTATGAAAAAAGTTTCCGAAAACACAAAAAAAATATATTTGTCTGCGAGTGAAATGCGTGAACGTTTTGAAGTTTGACGTCATTTGTCAGATTAAACAGTGAAATCACATATTTCTGTCATTTGTCATATACTTCCTGGTCGACGCGTCAGCAGTAATGTCGAGTGCTCTCTATTGAAATTTCACCGTTTCTCAATCGTAATTCATTTTGCATTATAAAAGTAGTAAAATGAAATCGATCGGTAAATAGAAAAATAATAACCTCTAGCATTACAGTTATGCAGCGAAGCGAGAGAACTCTTAGGCATCATATTTTATCTATAGAAATGAAGCTACAAGCGACGGGGAGAGTCGCTGATCAATAGTGCAGACAAAAGTATATATGAAGAAAAAGAGAGAAGAAGAAGAAGAGATACGTGACCGGAGGCTAAAATCTATGAAAATAAAGAAGAATATTATATGCGTTAGGAGCGTGCACAGACAGTGGCAGTCTGTCCTCTATAATATAACGATGCCGCAAAAAAAAAAACTATATAATATAGGTATGAGCTAAAGGTTGCATCTCTTGTCGGTTTTTTTTTTTGCTTTCAGCAGTGGAACTTACTGTGTAATGTCTTTTTCGCTATAACGACGTGGTAGACGAGCGAGTAGTGTTCGGCGATGCTGTAAAACGCACACACATTGATACATCTCTCACGTGTCGCAGATATAGCTCTTTACTTACACACGCACACACACAAACACAAACATCCAATTTACCATGCGCGCTCATTTCTATCTTTCTCTTTCTCTGCCTATAGCGGCGGTGTTTGTCTGTGCGTGTTTGTATGTGTGTGTGTGTATATGTACTCAACAAATAGCAAGTCGCTGTCTGTGTTTATGTGTATACAAATGAAGGGTAATGTGGTGCTAGCTGCTGCTGTTGCTGCTTCTATTTTATGTATTTTTGGCAGAGCGACTTTCAACAACTAGCTGCTGCCGTAGTTTGTTTGATCGAGCTTTATGTACCGACTAATTACTCGCAGCTTTTATTTTTCAAGTATATAAAGCTTCAAAGTGCTTCGTCATTAAATCACTTGTGCTATTCGTTAATTTGAGAATGATGTTGTAAAGTTTAATCGTTGTCGAGTGTCACACATAAAAAACACACTTGCAGGATCCACTAAAAAAAATCGTGTGCAACAATATAGACACCGACGAAAAAAGACAGATATATCATATAGTAAAGTAAGCACGCCTATGGAGACGATAGTCGTTGGTTTTATTTATTTTTTTAATTTTTGGACTTACCGGAGGATTCCTTGGAACTCTGCGGCAGTTCACCGACGACGGTGAGGCTGACGCTCGGCGAGGTGGTCGAGGAGCAGTCATCGGCGGGCAATTCCACCGAGATGGAGTCGGGAGGGCCGCAGAGCGGAGGCACCATTATCACGACGTCGCCCTGTGGCGAGCTAAGCGTTGGCGGAGCCGACGAGGCCGTTGGCGACGTTGGCACTCGAGGTGGCAGCCTCGACATATCACCCGGCAATATCAGATTCGACGGGATGGAACTGCCAAAAAAATAAAAAATAAATAAAAATCGTTGATTTATCGTGTACACGCAGCTCAGTGCGGTTATCAATCTTATTGTACGATATAGAGAGGGGGAGAGAATTTCCACGAGAATAATTTATGGCAGAGGGCACTCAAGTTTTATTGATAAGGTAGGTGTACCCAATATGGGACTATTTTTCGCAAACAGCCGTATCTTTTTACCATGAACGAATTTTTCGACGGGGATGGACTCGTTTTGGAAGCTGAGTATTTACCCTTTAAAACGAGCTGTCGCTCGATTTTTTAGATAAAAGCTAGCCCGATTTATTGCACTTTGAATCCGACTACTTCTTTTGCAAAAAGACAGTGTACCCAATATGGGACTATTAGAGAAAAAGCCATTTTTACGTATATAAATCATACGAGATAATATGTATAAGTAAGTTAAAAAATCAAGATTTATCACTTTTCAAGTATTACAAACTAATTAGTACGATGTGACAATGTTACAGTTACATATAAACATTAATTTTAAAAAATATAACGAAAATCGAAATTCTATCATTGACAAGTGGAACAAGTACTTTTATTTTGACTAACTGTCGAGAAATTCAAAACTGGAACATGGAAAAACATTAGTGTGGTGTTTTTTCATAATCCATTAATAATTTTCAGTGTAGTCCCCTATTGGGTACAACCGACAGCAAGCAACAGACAAAAGTAATTCGAGCGGCATTTGACTTATTTACACGCTAGAAAATTTCTGATCAGTGATTTTGAAAGGGTAAAAGAAGACGAATCGAATGGAGTATCGCAGATTTATGCTAAAATATATTAAGCTACTTTAAACAATAAATATTTAACTGCATGAAATTGAATGAGGTCGACGACTTGCTTGTCTTAAACACTAAATGCCTGTTGGAAAACGGATTTAGCGTTCGGGGGTAATTCAAATCTGTGGGACTTTCACTATATGATAGTGCAAACATAATGTCACAGCTTAGCACTGCCAAAGCATCGCGAACATAGCAAAACCGACGATAGTCCCATATTGGGTACACCTACCTTATTTATTATGCGAACGCGAGCCTTTTTTTTTTTTTTTTTTTTTTTTTCAAAAAAAATTTTCTCGCGTGCTCAGCTAAGATATCCTCTGGCTTTAGGGTCGCGGGTGAAAGATTTATCTAATTGGCCTCTGCCCTCCCTATAGAAAAAGATGCAAATCTCTGCTGGAAAGCGACCTTCCCCTTCGCCATAGTGACAGTCGTTTTAATGCACCTGTTCTCGTGATGATATATCAAGCTTTCTTGCTATTTATTCAGCTAAATTAGCTTCTTTCAATTTAATATCAAAAGAGGGAGTAGATAATATATGTAACGCGCCGGAGCTCCCTCCCTTTCGAGCATCCGTCACTGTGTAGGTCTTCTTTGGGGGAAAAGCTCAGCTACCTAGGACTTAAAAAAGGTGGTATTTCGATAGTTCACGGTTAAGGTAAGTGGACTCAATATGAGACTATTATGTGCTTTGGTTTACTTACGCGATAAGAAATTTCTAATGAGTGCTTTTAAAAGAGTAAAAGACGACAAATCGAATGGTATATTGACAGCGAAATTGGAAGAATTGGAAAATTTGCTTGTTCAAGCACAAAAAACAGCTGCCGAAAAACGGGTTTTGAATTTGGGGATGATTTTAATCTACACTGAGAAAAAAATCATCTTGTTACAAGAGGATTCCTCTTGTTACGAGAAGATTTTTTTCTTGAAATAGCCTTAAAAGAAATTTTTCTTGTTACAAGAGGACGTCTTCTCTTAACGAGAGGTTTTCATATTATTAAAAGAGAATTTGTTCAAGATTACTGTCCTCTTGAAATTCGAAATCCGAAAGTGGTTTCATACTGTGGGTATAATCCCATACACGGAAAAAACAGGGCTCTTGTAACAAGAGGAATTTAATTATGAGTAAAATCATTTTCTCAGTGAAAAGAGCAGTTTCTTGTAACAAGAGAAATCCTCTTGTTACAAAAAGATTTTGATTAAGATTACTCTTCTCTTATTATAAGAGTATTATTTTTTCAGTGTACAAAATTATTCCTCTTGTAATAAGAATAATTCTTCTTGTACCAAAAGGATCATCTCGTTATAAAAAGAATAATTTAGCAGCTTATTGAGATGAAAATCCTCTTAAATCAGGAGGAATATTTTCGATATAAGAGGATTTTTTGTCAGCATATTGGGTCCATTTATCTTGGCTTACGGTTCACTGGAAAAACAGACTTCTTGTATCAAGAGAAATTTAATTTAAAAAAATCCGTTTGATACAAAAAGATTTCTCTTATAACAAGAATATTTTACTTTTGCATCAAGAGGATTCCTTTTGCATCAAGAATATTTCTTCTTGGACTAAAAGGATCCTCTTCGTACAAAAGGAAATAATTTTGCAACTATTTTAAGTGGAAAATCTTCTTATGACAAGAGGATTCCTTTTGTACCAAGAGGATTTTTTTTCAGTGTTACAACGTACACTAAAATAAATGGTCCTCTCCTAACAAGAGGACAATAATCTTGAAAAAATCCTCTCGTTACACGAAGGTATCCTCTTGTAACAAGAAGATTCTTCTTGTTACAAGAGCAATTCCTTTTGAGGCTAGTTTGAGAAGAAAATCTTCTTGTAACAAGAGGAATCTTTTTGTTAGAAGAGGATTTTTTCTCAGTGAGTGTAGTGTTACGCTGCAAAAAATAGTACTCTTATAACAAGAGGACAGTAATCTTGAACAATATCCTCTTGTTACAAGAGGATTTTTGTCTCAGTGTACTGAAAGAAGACGTAGAAGAAAGTACAGTAAAATACCTTAGAGTAACGCGCTTCTTGACGCGAGTGCCTAGATCGGAATGTCCACGATGTATCTGCCTGGGCTTGGCGTGCGAATGGTAGCGCGTATGATGGGCTTGAGTTCGCTCGGACTCGCGGAAGTTGTTGATCGTCGGCGAGCTCGGCTCCGACAGCTGCTTGTCCACGAGGATGGGTTTGAGCACGAAGCTCCCGCCCACGCCCGCGGACAGCGGCGCGTCAGGTGCACCGACGCTCTCACCGCCGCCACCACCACCACCACCACCACCACCCGACCCACCAGCAGCATCGCCGTTGCCACTACTGCCAGCACCGCTGCCACCACCGCCGCTGCCCCGAGCGCTATAATCCGCTGGCTCGGGCATCGGTAGTGCTAACAGACGCTTACGGTCCTCCATGTACAGCTCGATAAGCTGGTCGAGTTTCATTTCGATGTCATCGACCTGTCGAATCGTAAGTCAAGTGAGTTTCAAGATTTTTCCTTTGATCAAAGAAACGTGTGTACGTTCTCGGAATTTCGTGGCGAACGAACGAACTCGCTCGAGACAAACTTATATTTGGTATCTTTAGTTTTCTTACCTGCCTTTCGACCTTAACGACTCTCGATGCTAAACTAATTTTTGAAGCGTAAACGTCCCTCGCTTTCGAACCTTGCTTACCTAATATTTGATCTAACCTGTGTGGATAACACAAACGGAATATATTATTATCCAGCGCAATGCGACTCGTTAACTATCAAATATTGAACAATTGCGAGCACAGCAGGCAAAGCCAACTCACCAAGCTTTTAAAAAAATGCACAAGCGATACTGCACAACATAACGTAACGTTCAATTGTAATAACGATGCATGTGGATATATATGGTGGAGAAAAAAAAATTCATTGAATAAATTTTTTTTTTAACTCATGCCAAACATCTAGTTACATATACAATTTACCACAAACCGTACGTTCTATATAATATCGCTAACAATAGATTTTTAGGTATACAGTAGACAAGGTAATAGATCGTATGAAATCAAGGTTACTTGGAATTTCAACGAAGAGAAAGAGAGAGAGAGAGATTGTAAAAGGCCTATAAAGTTCGGTTTGCCGTAAGTATATACCTCCATCACTGTTCGCAAATTGACATACTTTTATCGTATAAGGAAAGCAAATTAATAATAGGGTATAAGAGCGATATATAATAGGAGTAATTGTGACACATGAGAATGAAATAAAGAGGCGAACTATATAAATAAGCGAATCGTGACCAGTGATTGGGCTTTTTTGACGATTCACACGAGAGAGAGACACACACACATTTACGCGAGCCTTCTTTCATGAAGGTGATCGCCGTTTGTGACAGTTGCATAAAAAAATATATATATATTTATCATTATCATCATTGGGAGAGATACGTAATACAAAGCAGCTCAGGCCAAAAATATACAGGGGGAGGGGGGAGTGTATGTATAGATCGAATAAAAATTTTCAACTATAGATTTCAAATACTGCTGCAAGAAAGCACAAAATACCACGGCGTGACATTTGGCGTAGGAAGCTTGAAACAGTAAAATGCAATTCTGCTAAGGTTTCGAGTTGACTAGGAAATTTTCGGAATCTACGCTGTACCTGCCAGCAATACGTCCATGTAATTTTAATTGCGATCGCCGACCAGCACAGCTCGCTCGTAGAGAATACATTACAAAACTTGCGTTTGGTAGAAATGAGATTTAATTTCGGTAGTTTGACGTATATAAAGCTATGACGTTATAATATGCAGAGCTTTGCTGCGAAAGTCGTCGAGGTTATTGAAAAAACACAGTCTATTGCTCGCCGGTATACTTGCAATGCTGCACACTCACCAAAAATAGTAGGTATTTTGCATAGTATCGATTCGCCAAGTGTGTATTTTAAGCACATTTTACTGTTCGAGCTGGTCTACGCGGTTTGGAAGCATATAGATTATATATAGAGAATCATATAACAATATATATATATGAACCAAAGGAAAAAAAAGTATATATATATATTGGTCAAAACGAAGGGCTCGATGATTTAGGTCGAGACATTTGTTTTTTTTTTAAATTCTGGTTCTGCTTTTTTTTTTTATAAATGGCAAGATAGCACGACTGCACCATTAAGGCAATAATACCTGAAGTGCAGATTTCGTACGCGATTCAGTAGATCGGCGTGGCCGGAGCTGTATTGTTCAATCACGTCCTTGACGTCGTAAGGTTTCAGGGCTTCCCTGAACTTCTTGCGGGCCACGAAGTATTTCAGCTGCGATCACGCCCCGCGGTTTACAGACACATTATCAACAGTTTTTTTTACGCTAATTTTTTTTTGTTTTTTTTTTTTTGCTTTCTGTATTATGTTTTCTTTCATGTTTTTATGGCAATATGTTTCGTATTATACTAATATTCTTTTCTCAAAATACGAGCCACTGCTCCGCTCTACTGGCTATGATTTACCAACGTACTAGATATCTTTTTTTAGTTCTGAGAACGAGGGGTGATTTTTCTATTTCACGCTCGAACAGTTACAACAACAAAATAAAAGCACACGTATAACCAGTAAAATCGTCGAGCAGTGGCCTCGCATTGACATTGTATAAAACTTGACACTAAAGATCTGTTGAATATAAAAGTAAATCTGTTGTAATAATCGTCGAATAGAGGGTGGGTTGGAGTGAAAGGGGTGAAAGAAGTATATTGCGTGAAATTTCACAACGATGCAGAAATTGGCCGAGCAGCAAACCAAGTTTTTCGCGTTTAATTCGCGACGACGTCTTGGATTAACGTTAGGCGCTCGCTTTTATATATAGAGCAGAGAAAAGTTTATACGACTTTTAATTGCTGGTTTTCCCCCACGTATACTCGACTCTTAGTATTTTCTACTACTTCTTCTTCTTTTTTTTTTTGGTCCCCCTCTAGCTTTTACAGTTCATCCTCTCTCTCTGCGCGAAGCCAGAGCGAATTTAGTGTCCTGACGCAGTGGCGCGAATCAGCACGTCGTCTTAAAGCTTCGAAGTTTCTTCGTTTTTTTTTTCTTTGTTGTTTCGCGGGACGAAAGTGGCGCGCACTCCGAATGAAAGTGCTATTTTTTTTACGAGTAGCGCTGCTTATTATTATTACTATTATTTCCTTGCGGTCAAACTCGGGTCGGAATGAAGAAAAAAAAACGAACGCATGAAACGTAAAAGACTTGAAAAAAATTCGAGTCGCGCTCGTAACTGCTTTTTTTTTTACCTCTCGCGAGCGAGTAATTTCGTTTCTCAACGGAGCACGCGAGTATAAGAGAGAGAGAGAGAGAAAACGTATGTTGCAGAAACAAGGAGCTTAAAGTTTAACGAAAAAAAAAAGAAGAAAATAATAAAGTGGCTTTCCCTGCGGGGCTTGTAAAATGTCGTGCCACCTGTAGAACGCGGGTGTAGTGGGTTAAAGTCGTGCGCGCGCGAGAATCGGATTGCAAACACACAGCGCGTACGACATATATAACATAAATGTGTGCGAGTGCGAAATCACCGCGACGAGAGAGTGATAGAGAGAGAGAGAGAGAGAATTTGCGTTCGTTAATGCGCGCGCGGGAGTTTATCAGAGATGTAGACTCGCGAATCGTATAGATATCCACATGTATTAAATGCGGCATATATATCGCTCAAATATGATTAATCACACAATGACATGGCTGACATTGTAAAAGCAACTTTCACATTAACACGAACACAATTGCACACACGTCACACTGTCACAGATTAGCTGAGAGAGAGAAAGAGAAAGAGAGAGAAAGGTATGGTGGACAGGCGTAGAATATATAGTCTAGTGAGACGTATATATATTCGCTGTGTTATAACGTGAAAGAGAGAAAGAAGAGTTTGGAAACAATGAAGAAGAAGAAGAAGAAAGTTTCGATGATTTGTGCGACGAACTTTTGCTATACTCTCCAAAGGAAAACTCTCGTTGCTTTGATGTATATATTTTTTTTTGTACGCACGCGAAACAATAGCCCTTTCGGAATATACTGCGATCGCGTAGTCGTAAAAATCAAATTCAATCACCGAGGGATTATTTTTATATTCCAAAGTGAAATCCATAAAAGCGAAATACATGTACACGCGCGCCCATGAGGGAGGGCGAAATTTATAAAACCGTTTTAATTGAATAACAAATGAAGCGATCTATCCTTGAAACGATTCGAGGCTCGCAGGGAATGACAATCAATCGACGAATGCAAAAGCAGCAGCAGAGGCTATAAAGGAGAATTATATGTGTATGTGTGTGTGTGTCTGTATGTGTGTGGCGAAGGTAAAAGCCGAGCATAAACCACTGAAGGAGACAGAAGATCGATCGAAGCTTCAAAGGAGGAAGTCAAAGCCACTATATATAAGGGGAAGAGAGAGAGAGAGAGAAAACCCGCACCATCCGCGCCGGCAAACTTCCAAAACGCGCTTTATAGCTTCTCGTCCGTCGCGCAGGAGAGAATATATACATATAGACTTATGAAATAACTGACGTGTCTCCCAACCGACGTCATTAATTCGACCTCCCACCTCGTCTCTCGTCAATCGATATAATCGACGCCAAGTGCTTCATTAATTGAATCGTGTATCTCGATATAGAATTCGTGTGCTACTGACAAGCTATCGCGCGGTATGATACGCGCCGGGCGAACGTAACGTCGTCGCGATGACGCACACTTTTTGTTTTTATTCGACAGAGCTAAAGACCATTTTATATTCGACGACAGATGTTCCGAAGGATGGTTTTTTTCTTTTTCTTTTTTTTTCTTCTTTGGGATTTGATTGCTTTCGAATAACACCGCAGTGGATTTTAGGATGAAGTATGGAATAAGAAAAGGGAGAATAAGATGCGCGCTCACACCAAAGAATAAGAAAAATTAATGAGTCGCGCCACATCCACATAGCGGGGGTGTAGACAGAGAGAGAGAGGGAGAGAGAAAGAGAGTCAAGTGATAAATGAAGAGAAAAGTAAAGGCTGAAAGATATGAGCTATATAATATGTATGATACGATGAAAGGTACATAAGTGGAGTGGAAAAGTTGGTATATATAATGTAAGAGAGAAAGTGTGCGAGACGTGACAAGAATAAGTGCATCACAGTTACACCGAAGACCTATATTCTTTCTTTTTTTTTTATTTTCCTTCCAAGTTTAATTTAGGAATGATCGTCGTTGCACAATAACCAGTAGGTGATAAATAAATGCCATTAGCAAATGAAGGTTTGTCCTTTCCTCCTCAAGGCGCTCGTCACTATCGTTTTTTCAATCTCGATAGGCGCGCAATGCCAAGAATGCAAGCACTCGCGCGCGAATATCGATTCCTCAACGCCAAGAACATATTAGTCGGGAATGTAATTTACGAGCACTTTGAAGAGACAGACAAAGGGCATATATTTACACCCCAAGTTTTGCACTTTGGGAAAGAGAGAGAGAGAGAGAGAGAGAGAGAGAGAGAGAGAGAGAGAGAGAGACGACGCTAACACAAGGGCTGAAAGTCAGAGAGACAGAGAGAGAGAGAGAAAGAAAGAAACCAAGTCGAAGAAGGAGAGACGTCTGAGAATATTACGGCGACGATTATTTCGGTGAAAACTTAACTTTGCTCAACGTAAATATTGCGCGCGAGAAACGCTTTGAGACGAGTTGTACTTTAAAATTTTGCTTTTTTTTTGCCTACTCCTCCTCATCCTCTTCTTCTTCTCCTTCGCGTAACTGGCACTTCTTCCGCAAACTTGCTCTTAAACTTGATCAACGCAAAAGAAAAATCTTGGATATTACTTTGTACACGGAACTCTTTGAATTTCGTTTTATTGTTCGACGAGTTTTTAAACTGCAAAATACTTTCAAAAAAAATTCGAATAAAAATTCTTAAAAAAAAAACTTCTACTCTCTCAGGTTCATTATTCTTTTATATGTACAACGTTATATACAAAGATATAAAAAAAAAAACTCTCTCGATTCGCAACTTGCAAGTGAGATACTGCATGATTACCCGTCGTTAACTACAGAACGAACTATGCAGGAGAGAAAAAATGTGGAGCATCCGCAATGTAACGTCGTCGTATACAGAAAAAGAAAGAAAATCTACGTCCTATATGTAGGATATGTACACGAGGAATGTCACCTATATGTACACGTGTCATTCTCTGGATAATCAAGACATTCGTGCGTCGGCGAGAGAGAGAGAGAGAGAGAGATAGAGAGAATAGGGTCATGCGAAGGGGGGGAGAAAAAGTTGAGCTGCGCCAAGGGGGAAATTTTTTCGGAGTTGAGTAAAAAGAAGGGGGGTGGGGGGTTGAAGGTGTAGAGTTCGTCTAGTTTGCGCGCTGTCGATCTTGTTTGGGAGCTGGGAACGTGCCGGCGCAATAATTCTCAGTGTCTCTCGCATCGTCGAACACAGGAGAAACAAGTGTTGCGAGAGAGAGACAAAAATATGGGTAGGACATTTTCGTTAGTCGAAAAAGAGACAGTGAGAGAGTAACAAAAAAAAATAGTCAATATGAGAGAGAAAAGAAGAGCGAGAGAGAGAGAGAGAGAGTGTGTGTGTTGGGGGATACCTAGTTTGAATATTTTTCACGCGACCGAGAAGGTCGACATGGCCGGCGCTGTATTGCTCGATCACGTCCTTAACGTCGTACGGCTTCAGTGCCTCTTTGAATTTGCGCCTCGCCACGAAGTACCTCATCTGACAATTTTGCACGGTTAACACACATAAACCACGTTACGGGCCTCTCTAGTTTATTATATTTGTTATTCATGCCACCCGACACAGTAGAGGATCTTATATGTGTGTCTTTTTTTTGCTATCTTTCATTGAGACGAATAACTCATACACTAACTTAATGCATAGAAAAAAAAACGAAATTATTCGTCTCAACTGCTACTAGTGTTTGCGTTATTTGTCAGATCAACAAGTGTGATTTGCAGGTGAAAAACTCGTTAGTTTATTCAACTGCAAGCCACATTGATCGTTTGCCTCTTGATCCGACAAACCAAGTGTATTTGTGTATTGAGTGTTTACTGTAATATTTAGTATTTTTGTCTTCAAGTGTCTGAATCAAAAAATATATTGTCTGTCAAGAAACCGCGGATTTGGTCAGACTGTGATAGGTCTTACAAATTCTCGAGACGACTGATCGCTCGGAACATTTTCAAACAACAAGAACGATCGATTTGTAGATCGACATTTACATTTTTTTTTTGCAACATGGCATTCTCGTTGTTTGTGTCGATCAGAGGACTGGAGAATTTCAATGCTGGATATAAAGGTTTTTTTTTGGTTAGCAAAATCTTTAATTGATTACCTAGTGCACACATCTCCTAAACTAATACATCATGAAACTCACTGAATATTATATATAGTGGCAAGAGTGTAGTCTCATAATGTATCATTTGGATATACATAAGGTGGACGAAAAAAAAAAAGTTGATTAAGAAAAGTTAGAGACGGAAGAAATTGCAGCTACTCACCTTTCGTATCGCCCTTATCGCTCCTTTGTGCTGATTCGTTAACTGTATACACCGAGGCTCCTCGTCCTCATCTGCAGGCAAATATCAGTATTAAATTGAAAGCTCGTGAATTTTACCGTACGAGTGTAAAAAAAAAGATAAAAGCGGTCTCTCTGCAACTATTTCGCGTGCATCACTAATACGCTCTCTTAAGATCTAAATTGTTGTTAAACAAAAAGTGATTGCATGTATTAACGACTTTTTTCGTCGCAGTATACACTCGCACACACACACACACACATACGCATTTCATACACAAAAATCTCTAATGATTCGCTCGCTCGTTCACATATATCCCCCCAGAGAGAGGACTCTTTCGAGCTTTCGTGGTGATTTTTAACTAAGAACAAAAACAAAAACTCATGTCGTCACCGCTGGTGCACTTTTATATATATATAAAAGCTCCGACGTCATATTATAAATATGGATGCTAAAAATTCGCTAGACACAACATATCTCTTTATTACAAGTGCTTCATCGCCATCTTTTTTTATCTTCATCATCGTCATCATAGTTATGGTTAGACTCACACGTGCCATGCTTTTTTTTTGAGGGGGAGGGAGGGCGAGGGATAAAGGAAACATAAAAAAGATAACCGGTTAGTTTTTTTCTTTTATTACATACTTTTTTGCTTTTTGTCAACAAACAAACTCGATTGTTTTTGGTCACTTTCAAGCTTGAAAAAAAATGTACAATTTACTTTAGCAGAGTTAATCGTTTTTATATTTCAAGTACGTATAGTTTGTTAGTATATTTTGCTGTGGCGAACACTCGGATAATCGCAAACGATCCTGCTCGTGATCGTAAAGCGCATCCCCGAGATAGTTTTTACGAGCTAGTCAGCTTCTCTCTCAATTTTTTTTTTTGCTCATCATTGAGCTGCTTTTTTTCTTGCTTGAGATTATGATTATGCGCGCAAAGAATCATGAGCTTAAAATTAGGTTGTGAATATCGCGAATTTTTCTTTTTTTTTGGATGAAAGTTGTTAGCATCGTACAAAATTTTTTTAATCATTCATTATATTACAGATTCTTTTTTGTCGTGGGATGGCTGTAATTAAAACTTTCTATTCGTGTATATTGCAAAAGTCAGAATTGATTATTAACTTGTATCAAATGCACAATCAGTTTAATGAATTTTAACTTTTTACAAGGCATTTTTTAAATGTATTTACAATTATATTTACAATCATCGTGATAGTAAGTTAAAAAAGTAATGTCGTTTGTTTGAGGATACATAGGAAAAAAAAGAAGAAAATTCAAGCAAAAACTGATGAGTTTATATCGAAATAATTGAAGTAAAAAAAACTAGAGCAAGGAAGCAGTATTAGCTAAGAAGCAACTTAATCTTGCTATAAAAACGAAAAAAATAAATAAAAATTATCCGACTCGACTATATAATTTCGAAAAAGTTTTGGGAGTTTTTCTGATTATTGTACTATCTATACTATTTCACTCAGTACAATGTTAGTATGACTAGTTTTTTTATGTTAGTTTGAGTTTTTAACGTGCGATGTTCTGAAAAAGTAGAGCGACGAATCAGATTTTGCGTATTCGTACAAAAATCGACATTTTACGAATACCTGCATCTCATCTCAGTTCTACTTCTTCATTCCATTACTTTTTTTGTAATCACTCTAACAAAAAAAATCGTGAGAGCTATGAGTGCACAAGTATATACTCTGTCGTGTCAACTATCAACATCGTGTATTTCATCTAAAATGCAACGCAAAAACTCTCAGACGATATCAATACTCTAAAATCGTTTACCACGCACTGTGCAACTAAAACATCGTGTGCTTCACTACATTGTTGTAAAAAACGAAAACAAAAATGTTTACAAAAAATAAAGTGTATCGTTTGCGTCGCTATCCTTAACGACGAGACCTCGCCAGAAAAAAAAATGTGAAAGATAGAGAACGAAAAAAAAAACGAGTCTCGCAATATTGGAGAGTACATTTCAAAGTGATTGTCTGCAATGTATATGTTAGTGTCGAAAAGTCTGTACACATCTACGAAAATAAAGGTATCGTCGCGTATAGTCTTAGCGAGAGAGAGAGTATCATAGTATCAGTGTGGTGTGGTAAAGTAATGAGAGACAACGGCAAGTAGATTTAGCATGGCAGAGGGTCGAGGCGCGCGGCATAATGTCAGTGTTCTCTCTCTCATCGCGGCCCAATCGCATTTGCATGGGTCGGCTCTGCGCGAGTGTATGCGGCATTATGCGCGCGCCATTCACCCTCTCTGCACCTCTCCGTCCGCCTCCCTCCGCGTCTTCGTCTTTTACCGCCGCATCATCAGCCCCGCGCACGCGAATTGTAAATCCAATGACGACAGCTTTTCTCTTCGTCCCGAAATATACATAGATCGCGCGCGCGCTCGCGACGACTTTTAAAACTTTCTTTTTTTTTCTTTTCTTGAGAATACCTCGTCAAATGCCGTATTGCAAAGAACTGCACGCGGTGTCGTCGCGGCCTTGTTTTCGCCCGGTAATTAATTGCGTTTCCAGGTAACCATCATACCGACGCATGAATTGAATTGCAGAAATCGGCCCGTGTCTGTTTGTACGTATATGACGATATCCTTAAAAAAAAACACACTTTTCTGGGGTCTAGAATGGAAAAATTTTTTTTTTTATGCTAAGGCTTCTGGACCTTTTTCCTCTTCTTTTTGAAGCTAAATAGTGTCGGAAAATGCTCGTGAACATTGGAAAAGTCTGCAGGAACTACTTTTTCGGCATTTTCCCATTATAATCAA
>JAWWMK010000008.1:2365640-2393258 GCA_035047105.1 Galeopsomyia nigrocyanea
ATATGTATGTATGTATATACGTACACACCGCAACAACAAGAAAGTATCTCACCGAGCGCGCCATGCTTCTCTTTCCCTCTCTCTATGCGGTTTATTGATTAAACACAAATTATTTTCCGCGGGATGTCTCTTTCTACGTTAGTACATGTATACATTTATATATGCGTGATGACAATTGACGAAGCCTCGTGTCTATCTCATATGTATATTATATATAGCTTTAATTGTTTCATGTCGGAATCATATATGTGGTGTATGTGTGTGTGTCGTATTTATGTACATATACGTGACCAACTAAATGTTTTATAAACTAAAACTAAAACTATATAGAGTTCGTAAATAAAAGCAGGATCGGATCGAGGATTTGTCAGGGCTCGGAGTTTTTGCCGTGTATTAATAACGAAACAAAGCGGAAACTGATAAATCATTGTATTTCCATGTATATAGATTCACAGTAGTGAATAGTAATGAAATTTTCTTACGTTTTCGTCGCGGGCAAAAAAATTAAATGGGACAAGAAAAAAAAAACAACAGAAAAAATCGAGCGCAAAAAATGCTTAATATATCACAGAAGATACAGAAAGAAGTAGCGCCAAAAGCTCAAACAAATTTGTAACGAGAGTGAGAGTATATATTTTATGAGAAGGCCCGCCGAGCTCCATTCCTCGAAGCGAACCTGTCGTCGTTGTCAGTCGAACGTGAAGCTTATATAAGCTTTAATTATGCTTCACGCTCGAGTGTCTGTAAAAGAAAGAGAAGGAACAAAAGAAGAAGTAGAAGAAGAAGAAACAAAAGGTAAAGTGACTGAAAGAAGACAGAAGAGAAGAGAGAGAACGTGTGTATATCATATTATTTGTTAATGATCGTGCTGGCTAATAATTCGTACTCTTCTCGGAGGTCGGAGACGCGTTGGGAGAGGTCGGCGATCCAAGGAGCTCCGGCAGCGGCGGTAAAGGGGAGACAAGGCCAGCGAGGGCCAACGGCAGTGTGGACGATGTCTCACCGAGGCGCCCTATCAAGCCGTCGATCCGCAGCTCACGCAGCTCGAGCGTCGACGACGACCGGTTGATCCGGTACCTCACTGCTGTCGGGGCACACAGACGATACTCACATCTCCAACACAACCAATATATACATCCAACATACAAACAAACTACCCCCCCAATCCTCATTTATACTCTAATACGCCAGTTCAGCTTCACCTTTTCCATTTCCTCGTCGATGTAACATATATAGCTCTCGATCGCGACCCAATTATCTATACCATCGAACTTACTATTGATATATTAGTCCGGCCGCAACTTTCCATCTAAAACTATAGTACATTTTTATTCGACAACTCTCGTGTTCACCTCTAATAACCCAGAGGAATTGCCCCCTGTCGACTATATTAGTTTACCCGAATTTTTTTTTCGGCTTTATTATTCCCTTTGAGCTATTTGCTGCTGCGGGATAGTATGTACGAGAAATGAATGCCTCGCGCTTTTGCTCGCGGACATGGATTTTTGAGAGAGCAAATTTATGAATGAGAAAAGCTCCTCTTTGGCGAGTAGTACGTTGCGTTATGTGCGCCGGGAATTTGCCACGAATGTGCTCCCGAGGGAGATAGAAAGGAATTGCCGACCTGGGAATACACGCGTTTTTACCCCCTCCCCCTATTCCCATATACCGCAACGCAGCTTATATATCCCATCCATACACCCCTTTTTTGAATATACACGCTAAATTGACTACTATCGTTTTAATGGACTGCTCGCTCCTCGATATATTTATTATATAGGCTTCAATGTATATATTTCTCTCTCTACGATTACTCATTATTCGCTTATAATTTTAATGTTTGCGTATTGTGCGGCTTAATTATTATGTACATTACAAGATAATAAAACAATGTGATTTGTTATATAGGTATTTATAATTCAAAGCTGTATTTGAATAAAAAAAAAAGCTGTTCATATGTATAGCTGATCGGCAAATGTTGTAATTACGTTCATCAAATTAGACTTACTGTGCAATAAAAAATTATACGAAAAAAAAAGAAAGAAGATTGTCATTGAAGCAAAGAAGAATGCGTACTGAATGAACAAATTGATAATCAATCGAAAATCAAAAGAAAAAAAAACAAAGCAGATAAATTGTAATTGTATAAAAGTCAATTTTTACAGTTTATAAATAGATTTATATATGTATATCCTTACATGTCAGATTACTTTTGTACGCGAGTAATTTCGAATAAATGAAAGCTTTCATCAGATTGGCTGCCGTTCCGAAAGTAAAGAGAAAATATTTTTTAAGTGAGAAACAAGCTTCTCCTCTCGTACGTATATATACGCCACACACATAAAAAAAAAAAATAAGGAAGACAATGCAATAAATCGTTTCGGGGGGACACTTTAGGACGCGCGAGCGCGAAAAAAAGGAAAATATCCACGCGCAACAAAAAATCCCTTGAAAATAAAAAAAGAAAGAAAAAAAAAGAATTCACTGTCGGATAAATTATTAATTCGACGAGACGTTATATAGCCTTTGGGATATGGGGGAGTTTGGAAACACACCACAATGGACTACTCACCGTCGGAATTCCTTTTGGACAGTGCCGTTTCCGTCACGGAATCCTCCGAGTAGCTCGCGTTCAATTGTCTACTAGTGCTGAGGCCTGAACCAGTTCCACCACCACCAGCACCAGCACCACCACCACCACCACCGGCGCTAGTTTCGTTGCTGGCGTTATTGTTACCGTTGTTATTATTGCTCGTGGGCTGAACGCCTGAATTTGCACAATCGTTAAATTTTCACTGTTCGTTTTATGCCGAATAAGACGACTTCTCTCAAATTCACTCGACGATACATTTTTTTTTCATTAGTAAGAATTCAAGAAACAACTGAAACACTTTCGTCGTATCTGACGTTCTAAGATTATTTTTCCTGATTGCACGAAAATCAGCATTTGGCGACGAGATATAGAGAGATAGAGAGTGAAAGAGAGAATAATAAAAAAAAAAGAAGAAAATCTGGAGGATGGATCTTACCCAAATTTTCGGAGGACGAGATGAAGTCGGTGAAGCCACGGGTGCCACGCTGTTGGCCCTGGTAGCCCTGATGAACGAGTTTGTGAAGGCTAGGACTGTGCAGAGACGTGCTCTTGTGCCGGCGAATCGTTGGCAGACGGCTGACAAATGACGCATTGTGCTTAAAGCTAGAAGAGGGTCGACTACTAAAATATCGAACAAACAACCACATTGTTCCCTTTAATTATCCTCATGTCGCTTATACTTTGTAAACTCTCTTTATTTTATTCGACAAATCTCTGCGCTAATGCACAAACAATATTGTATCGTAGTGTCTATGTAGCGATTTCGAGCTAGAAAATAAAACTGCAATTTCTATGATACATGTCAATCCTATAAAATCACTAAACAAAGCATAAAACTCAAAGGCTATTATTAAAGTAATTGTCGCATTCAAGTAAAACCAAAAAACACATTTGTGTACTGGAAAGTTAAGGATGCAGTGTCGAGAAAATATTTTTCAATGTGATCGCACCCTTTGTTCACCAAACTACTTTCCTAGAAAGCCTGCATTGCTTAAAAAAATTCTCGCTCGAAAGGCGGTGAACAGAAAGTCGATTGGCTTGCAGTGCCAATAGAAGTCGTATCTCGGAATGTTGCTTGAAAAATTGAGTGTACTGCAGTTGAAAATGTAAAAATCGATCGTACAAAGCAGCAATACAAGAAGAAGAAGTAGTAGCAACATCGAAGAAGAAGAAGAAGGCAATGAATATATCGGTATGCGGTGAAATAGGTAAAAGTAGCGCAGCCGTAGTGTGTACGTCGAGGAGTAAAGCATAAAGAAAAGCTCAACTGTGTTACGTGTGTGTATGTGTATTGGAAAAAAAAAAGGCCGAGAGATTTGAGATTGAATAAAAATGGGCAAACCTGGGCGGACTTGGCAGCGGAACTTGATGAATTTTCCAGGTCGCGACGCTCATGCTATGCTCGTCGGCCGCGTAGCACCTCCAAAGGGCCTGGATTAAACTGGCAGCCGGCTGTCTTCGCCGGATCATGTGTTTTTGGCGTTGCTGCTGCTGGACTTTCAAGGCGAATCCGGAGCCCAGAATTCCCTAATGTATCACACATACACACACACACATGAAACATACACATCTCGCTGCGAACATTCTCATCTTTTATACATACGCTTTCTGCCTACTCGTATCAGAGTCCTACATTTACTCAAATCAAATACCATCTCCACAAAAAAAAAAGAAAGTAAAACGAGGGAAAACAAATACAGATTGGATTTTGCTATGGAATTTTTCCTCTCGAACGAAATAGCGGACGATGCACAAATGCCAGAAAAAAAAAACGACCTTTGACTCTTTAATCGTAATGCGGCTGAAATTAGTCTATTTTCGAGATGATTGCATCCGCAGTGTGCTTATCGTCGAAAATAATGTCTAATAATAGAGCGATAATGAGACAAACGAGAGGCTACTTACAGCTGGTAAGGCGAAGAACGATATACCGAGGAGTGCGCAGAAGGAAGCGATTATTTTACCTTGCCAGGTTTTTGGCACGGCATCGCCGTAGCCCACGGTGCACAGGGTAATCTGCAAAAAATAGCAATTCGTCCGTATATCGCAAATATAATTGCGCATCCCTTCTCCGCGTCGTATGTATATATATGTGTCTTTAAACTTTACGATTTACGCGCGCGCGCGAATGGAATCTATTAGTTATTCATAGGCTACTTTGCGAGCTATTTTTAGAGGACGACGCGAGCTGTCGTTATTATTCAATTCTTTCTTCTTTTTTTTCTTTTTCAAGTTCTCTCGGCAGAGAAAAACGGCTGTTTTGTCGAGAAGTGACGTTAACAGCGGCCAATTATCCTTTCGATTTTAATGATCTTTCGAATTGCGGCAGAGAAAACAATGTTCTTTTGTGTATGTGTGTTTTGAATAGCGTCGGATTCCAACGAAATAAGCCCGTAATTGAGCTTTCGCAGTTATTTGAAAATTACAAAAAATAAAAAAAAAAATAAAATAAAATTACTATCCGATAAAGCAGCGAGCCGTGATTAATTTCCCGCATAAAAGCGCGAATCTCTAAATTAATACCGTATTCAGGCAGCTGCAGCAGCACTACTAGCCAGCTTTAAAACTGAACCATACAGATATATGCGTCATGTACGCCTGTGTGTGTGTGAAAATGCCCGCGAGAGAGGGAGAACTTTGGTGGTAATTAAATTCCTCTTTGATAACCCAGAAAGAGAGAGAGAACTTGAATCTCGCGATCTCTCTCTTGCTCTCTGCTTACTTATCTAAAATAAGATGTCACCATTCATTACGAAAGTTACGCTACGAGAATATCAATTATTTTATTGTCAAGTTCAACCGTTCGGAACGAAAGTTTAATTATTTCGTACAGATTTAAAAAAAAAAACAGCAATAAATAGAAACACTCGCGCGAGATAATGCGAATTGTATAAGAGTTGGCAAATGAACAGTCGCTTGTGTCGCGGAGGCACAACAATATGCGGGTTTAACGACTAAACGATCCATTGATATACATATATACAGAGAGATAGAGAATGGAGACAGAGAGCTTTCTTACCACTCCCCACCACAGGGCTTTGGCGAAGTTATTGAAGTGCTCGTCGTCCTTCTCGGCGAGGTAGACCAAGAAGCTGGCGAATATCAGTCCCAGGAAGCCAATGTAGAGCGTCGTTATAAGCTCCTGCAATATAATGCCAATTCATCACAAAATACTTATAATACACGACTTTTCCATTCGCATTCACGAGAAACAAGAAACAATGAAATACAGAGCATTTGCATTCATTTGCGAATGCGATACCGCGATGAGCTTCGTTCGCGTTTATTATTCAAATAGCAAATAATCCGTTGGAATTATTATAACAATGAACTTTATTATGATTCGGTTGAAAACTTTGTTAAACGACTGGCGCAGAAGATTCTATATATAGGCTAGCGAAAGCAGCAGCAGCAAATAGCATAATGTAAGGAAATTCCAGTCCACGGGTGGGCCAAGCGGTCAGTGGAGTAATCAAATGGCTCTTACGACCTAATAGCACGGGCCGTAGAGTTAAGTCGGTCGTAATTTCCGACGATGCATTGGAATCTTGATTTGGCCATCCCTCCATCCCTTACCTTACGCCAAAAGAAATAAGAAATCGGCGCGAATGAACTCGTTGTTGCACGCCACCACGTAGTCGATAAAATATAGTTTGGACGTGTGGCTATTCTTAGCTCACTTTCTCTCCCTCACTGTGAAAATGCTTTTCCGTTCTCGTCGAGAAAAAACAAAACCGCATGCTGCGTGGTGCTTTTCAGCTGAGTCAGCAGCCAAACACGCCCCGGCTATAGACACGCATTTAACACGCGACCTGCCGTTCTGCGTTACTTTCTGCGTTTGCGTGTATAATATATACATATACGCGGCCCAGTTATTTCGTTTTATTCCAATCTCACGAACTAAAGTTTACCCCCTGTTTATATAGTTTAGTTTGCTGTAAATCACTCGTTGAATTTTCTTTTCTCACCCCTCTTGATTTCTTCCAGTCAACCCCCTCGGGCTGCCTGTATGCTAATTTGCCTGTTTACCGAACGAATTTTTTTTCTTTTTTTATTGAGAGTTTGGCCTACAAAATTAAAAGGAACCATCGCACGATCTAGCGCAGCTTTCTTTTCTTTACTTTTTTATTTGTTTGTTTCGCCTCGCTGTGTATCTGACATTATATTATACTCGTGGAGATATCGATCGCTTCAACAAGCCCGTGACGAGAGAATCAGCTATGTAATATAAAACTTCAGGGCGAGTTTGACATTATTCCCTCCCGAAGTTGCAAGGTATTACGTATTTATCGAGTTTCATATCTCTCTTGAGTAAATTAAATTTTCAAGTATTCCGTGAATTTATTATCCTCGGTGGTTTAAATCTCGATAAGAAATTAAAGTAGTATTATTATGGCTGGAAGTATGGGCGTCAATAATTAATTTCTTCGGCTCCAAAGTTTCTTACTATTCAATTTTGAACAGGTATTAGACCTTACTCTATCACCTTTCAACAAATATTTATATTCTGCGCCTACTTGAAAAGTTAACTTTTAATATTGCGCAATCTGTAGATTTAGCGTTGTGCTTATAGAATATCGAATGGGACACAATCAAACCACGCGACTTCTATACGTACCGCCGAGGGGGAAAAAGGAAAAAAAAAGTAAAAGTTTACCGAAAGTTCAGCCTATATTTCCCATATCTCAGCTGCAGCAATCATAATAAAAGTTGACTGATTAACTGACATGTTTTGTCAAAGTTACTAGGTGTTGATCGATTCTTTTTTTTCCTCTATACGCAGTCGGTGCTCATTTTTTTCTTTCTGTCTTTCCTTTCTCGTCTATTATATACTTTTCCTTTTACTTTCTTTATCACTCTCGTTTTATCGTCTCTTCCCTTTCCATGTTTTTTTTTTCTCTTACGCAAGTAGTTAGTTATCCCCGTTCCTCGTCTCGTTTTCATTGACAAGACGTCGTCCCACTTCCTCTTTTTTTTCTGTTTCCTTTCCGTATAATCGATACTTCATCTGATTTTGGCATTCAGGTCAACGATCTCATGATTGTCTAGCATTTATACACCGTAACTTTCTTGGTGCCGCCACACGATCGTACCGTATAACCTGTGGGTCATACGGTGGTGTGTTGTTATTTTCTTCGCGTTATCTTCTTTTAAGATTGCACCGAAATTAT
This sequence comes from Galeopsomyia nigrocyanea, assembly GCA_035047105.1. NCBI lineage: Eukaryota > Metazoa > Arthropoda > Insecta > Hymenoptera > Eulophidae > Galeopsomyia > Galeopsomyia nigrocyanea. Next base: position 2,373,405 of record JAWWMK010000008.1, read on the forward strand.
TTTTTTTTCGGTGACGGGCGCCGTGCCACACGACTTAGATTCGAGATTAGCGTGAAATTACGATCGTAAGATATGATTTACGGGATTAAGATAATAACTTTTTATTTTCTAAGCTTCATATTATATTGTATGGATACAATAAAGAAAAAAATTATTTTTTTTTCTATTCACGTGATTACGTTTACTCTTTATTGCCTCTCGTTTGATAAGCATATCGTTCGCATTAATTATAAATCTTTTTAGAGTTGCTTGCCGTGTATGACAAGTTTAGATAATAAAAATGGTCGATAAAACTTTTCAGTGAAAACTCGAAGCGCGGCGTTATCCGGTTCGTCGAGTCAAGATTGTAGCGATCTCATTGGAAAACTTGGCCTGGCTTAAAAACGCGTGAAAATGCTTTGAAGTCGTCGCGCTCGACATACTCGACAGAACTTATATATATTCACGAAGCAGGTGGTTGGAATTTCCAGTTAAGATTCGCAATTTGCTGCGTTGAATTCGAATAGTTGCATAGCCCTTTCTCGTTTTACATACAGTTTCGTTGCTTGTCAAACTATGCGATATAGTAGCGTTGGAAAATCGTGCACTTACTTGTCGATGAGCGTAAACGACGCTGCCCAATAGTTTCCACGTGCCGCCACGTCGGTCCATTCGCACCATCCGCAGTATTTGGAAGAAGCGGAGACCCCGGAGAGCGCTCGCCGCGAACACCTGGCCGCTGCTCCGCATCGCGAGCACCACTATGCTCGCGATTATCGTTATCACATCTGCAAATACGTTTTTTTTTCTCTCTTTCATTTCGATTCGTCAATTATGGATAATTTCTGCGTACATTGAATGGAAGGAAATTGAATTAAGCGTATTTATGATTATCGGCGAAAGGTTTTTTCCAATATTTCAATTGATTGAAAATTCACTTCACCACGTACGAACGTGCTCTCGTGCTGTTCGACATCCGATAATTTGAAGTTTTTCGATCCTTCGAGAGTGAATTCTTTAATCCTTGGCGTTCATTATTCGCGAACTCAACAACGAACGAATTATTGGAAAAAAAATGTTGATGGAAATTTTCTCGAATAAGTAGCTTACTTTTTCACTGAGTCAGAAATTATTCGAACAAGTATTTACTTTTGAGAAAAAAAACAAATTTTAATAATGGTATTCTCGAAGCAACGTCGAACTTTCTCCTCACTAAATTCATCTGTTGACTGCTGCACGAGTATAACCAAGGGGTGAGAGAGAGAGAGAAAAAAAAAAGCCAGAAAGTATAGCTGAAAGCTGCTCAGAATCGAGTTAATACAAGTTTCTTTTTTAGGGGGAAGTTTGTTTGCTCGAAGAAAGTTCTTTTTCTCTCTTTCTCTCTCTCTCTCTCTCTCTCTCTCTCTCTCTCTCTCTCTTTCTACTCGATCACATATCTGCAGTATGAGAATATAAGAAGGTTCAGGCAGTCGATCATGTCGATCGCTGCATCGAATAAAGTGAGCAAACCTATATACGACAGTAGCAACAGTAGTAGAGCAGTAGCATCCCTATATACATATATAGCTATAGATATCGTCACGCGCGCGTCTCATTGGATTAAGCTCCTCTGACGAAAGTAAGTGAGCAAGCGCGCGGGTCGAAGTGAGAGCTACGCTACGAGAAGGGGGAAAGCAACAGAGCAGCAGTGGCACTTTGATGTCGGGCTGTCTGCGTCATTAATTAGTTCGTTATCGCGCGCGCGGGCGCGAGGTGTGCCCTAATTGCGAAAGCGCCTTGTGTAGCTAAGACACAAAGACAACCTTGAAGAGATGCAACGCGCTCGGATACTACTGCTACTATACTGTGTGCAAAGCATGCAGGATTCTCGCTCTTTGCAAGGTGGTCGCTCTTAACTCGGATTTTTCTACTTGCTCGACGCCGCGGAAGCTTGCAAATTGATGTGTACTTCGAGCTTTATTTCGAAAATTTTTTCAACAACAGCGACGAGTATGACGGGGTATGAAAGAAAAAGCTGAGCGAAATATAACGTATTATACAAAAGGGAAATAAACGAACTTCATGAATGCATATTGTATGAATAAAAGGTTATAATGCGAAGATATTATTCATGAGCCACGCGCGCGCGCTTTTTGTTTGCTGCTCCCGCGGTAATATATTATAAAAAGTAAATGGTAATATATTTTGTAATGAAAAAGCTGCATCGAAAGCCCTTTTAATAGCATGCATGAAAATCATCTTGGGTAAACAAACGTCTTTTTTTTAATTGCTTGTGACTGGAAAAAAGAGAATTCCTACTTTTTTTCTTTACAGCGTTCCGATGAAATTTGTAAAGCTTAATCACTTTCCCCGTAAGCATTTAATCGCGCAGAATCTAATCCGCACGGCGGAGATTCGAGCTAAGAGAAAAGGTTGGATCGCTCGGAAAAGACGAAGGGCGTTTGTATAGAGAAAAAAGTAAAAGGAAAAACAATCGAAGTTGAGCTCAACCCATCGGTTGGAATCCCCCTCGCGTCGGCAATTCTTTTGTACTAATCCCCGATAGTTAAAACTGTACACGCGACTGCAACGAATGGAAGAAAAAGAAGAGGAAGAAAAAAAACATATGTAAGCTACGCGTATGTTAAAGTAGGTCATAATGATAAAGTCGCGAGTAGGTACGTACTCTCGGACTGTCGTCGTCTTGCGCGTATGATTATACGTGACACCTTGCCGAGGTACTACATACACACACGTATAGCAGCGAGCTTAATTAGCGGCTTTTGCTTTTTTGCTCTCTTTGCAATTTCTTTTGGCGGCGGCTTTTTTTTACTCCTTTATATTTATATGCCAACGAATATATTTGACCGTCTAGCTGCCTTTTGCGAGACTTGCATTCGATAAAAATTTTAATGAAGACCGACGGCATTTATTACTTAATGAAAGTATCCTGGTATGTGCTAAGATTCTTTTTTTTTCTCTGGCTTACATGTGAATATTCGAGATTTGTGTTACTATTAATATTTTTCGTTATTTGTACACAGAAAAAAAGAATTGTTTGAATCGACTAAATAAGAAGATTTGTTTGATTTTTTTCAAAATATTTATTAATAGTTAATAAATTTCAAGTTAATAAATCATTTATTAACCGTTAATAAATTTCCAGTTACTAAATCATTGATTAATAGTTAATAAATTTCCAGTTAATAAATCATTTATTAACTGTTCAAAAATTGAAAAAATCAAATAAATGATGTGTTAACAGTTAATAAATTATTCATTTGATTTTTTTGACACAATAGTTTATTAACTGTTATAAATATTATTAGGATCAAATAAACCTTTTTTTCTGTGTAGATACTTGGAAGTACTGATGTATCCAATAATATGACTAATGCGAAAAATGATTGTTAAATATTACAAAACTTATTTTATGATAATTTTTTTCACTTTATGAACTGAGCACGTGTTATGACTTTATGAGTATAGCAGAACAGAATTATTAACAGACAAATAGTATCGAAAATATGAGGGTTATATCTACTGTAAAAATGATAAATATGCTAAACGATGGTGTGAAATCAAGAATGCAGTCATCTGGTTGAAGTAAAGCGAACTAAAATTTAAAAAATTATACGAAATACATTTCCCGATTTAATTATTCCACTTTTAAAATCCGTCAATTTTTAATGTACATTATGCGAAACATTCGTATCAAATTATAAATATTTTATACGTCATAATTTGATAAAACTTACCGATGATGCAGAAGGGCCTCCGAAGGAACTTCAGCCGACCGTAAGCTGTTTGATACCTTGAACGACATCCTGACGACCATAACCTGTTGGAGCACAGTATTTTTTCATTCGGTGAGACGTGTAATCGAAATAAAAAAATTTGTCAATTTGCTATACGTACCTAAAAAAAAACTCGCCGGTGAACCACACAACCACAACCATTTCCATATAAAAAAGGAGAACTCCGGCCTCTTTTTCGTATTCGTCTATCGTACTAAACACCGAAAGGACCAGGCACGCAAAGACCATAAGAAATCTGAAAATAAAAATCGAAAGAAAATCAATTTTATTACACACCATTTATTAGAAAATTTCTTATGCGTAAATTTTGCGATGGGTTTGCGTCGATCGACCGTAAAAGTCTTCTGATTTACAACAGTCGGACATTACGAGAGAGCATTAAATGATTCTCGCGAAACTTCTTAGCTCGGAAACTGAATCACACTCACATTTCATACACTTTTATTGCGCTGAAAGCTTGAAGGGTTATTTGTACTTGAAACAAAGTTGTTACGTATATACGTATATAGCTTCAGGAAGAATAAGAGAGGACTTTCTGAAATTTCTCCAAAATCCACTTCAAGGCAGGAAATAAATGTATCGAATCACGACAAGCCAGCCACGAGAATTCGGCTGTTACACATTTACATAACAATTCGCAAAGTGAATACATATAGCGATTCCGTGCCCTCGCATTTAGCACACGCGGAGCGTTTAAATTTAACGCGAAATAATAAATCACAGTGGCGCGAGTTTTGCGCGCGTACGAGTAAAAGCGTTATTGTTATCGAAATGTAGGCGGCAATCGCGAAAGAGCTTATCAAAAGAGAGAGAGGAGGGAACGCGACACAACGTCAAAGGCAATATTTTCGGATTCGTTAGGTAGAGAGGGCTCTCTCTCTCTCTCTCCGCCGCACGCGATCGTTTTCAGTATATAGAGGCCTCGCGTGACAGGCCAAATACACCAGGCGAACTTGCCCCAAATCCAAGAGCCCCCAATCGAGTATTATTCATCAGCGCGCTATACTGCAGAGCACTCGTTCACAGTCCGATTGAATTACCGAAAAGGCTTAATTGTCATTAAAACGTCCGTCAAAGCTACTAGCCTCCTGTCAGATTCTCGATCCGTATATGACATATATAGTAGTAGCCAGGCTTTGATATCGATTCCTCTCTCGCTCTCTCTCTCTCTCCCTCTGTTACAAAGATCGCGCACACGTGCAAGCTCGCAGTTTCCGCGCTGCTGTCGTCCAGCTACGACTTGTAACTGCGTCCCCGCACTGCCGCTCATTAGCCGCCTTCGGCATGAGAAATACGCGCGACGAGTGCCCATTATTTGCCCTTCGCCAATTTGACTCTCTCTTTCTTTTTCCTCTCTGATTGGCTCTCTCTCTCTCTCTCTCTCACTCTCGATCCGTCAATACTATAGCAGATTTCCGATTCACTAGCTGACTGTTGATTGTTAGACGTCTCGCATTGTTTCAGTATCCAAGTCTTTTTTTTTTTTTTTTTTCGTAAAAAAAAAAGAAAGTTTTGACAACTAAATACTGCAATGCACGCGTGAAATAGCTTTTTGATCACGTTGTTCGACATTTCGATTAAAAAGCGCTTTTTTCGATATAATTCAAAAACGAGAGCAGCGTACCGAAAGTAACAAGTAATCGATTCAACAAGAGAAGAACGCGAAATAAAAAAAAATAAATAAAAAAAACTTCGACGATATACCATTTGTCAAGCAGTAACATATTTCACATTTCGAACGTTCGCGCTTGTTAGCTCGCAAGTTCAAATAAAAAAGTATTTATCCGTTGCGCGGACACACGCGAGTTGAAAAAAAAAAACAACAACAACATCACGAAGGGTGACAAGCGACGATTCAAGAGACAGTCACAAAAAAAGCAGACACACAAAAAAAAAAAACAGAGAATGAAGAATAGTCAGACGACGACTATTCGACGAACGAATACGGGTGTATAGTGTGCGTGGATCAAAGTGATCGACATAATTCAACGAAGGACAGATACACGCGCGCGCACTTCCGAATCTCTAGCGACACGATCGTCCTTCACGATCGTGTCTCGACAACTTATGATGAACTAATATACGTGAGCGAAGAAAAACCTCCCTCCTCCTCGCAAACTCGAAGATTTATCTCCTTTCTTGGGATAAATTGATACTGCAACGACGTACGTACACACTTGTTTTTCCTTTTTTTTTTCTTTTTCGTCGACACTCGATATCCAAAAGCTTGCACACTTGACTTCGCGCGATATTAATGGTTTCGGTCCGATCTGCATAAATATTTATGAGAGAATGCCAGCGTGCTCCTGCTGCTGTGTTTTTCCTTTTTTTATAGTTGCTCTCTCTCTCTCTCTCTCACCCTCTTGCTTCTTCCGATATTTCTATATGCCGTGGATGTAGCTCAGACGTGATTTGTGAATCAATGTCGCTAGGGAATTGTATGCAGCTTAAATTGGGAGAGAGAGAGAGAGAGAGAGAGAGAGAGAGAGAGAGAGAGAGAGAAATAAAATAGAGATAGAGAAAAAAATATTAGCTGACGGAAAAAAAATTGTAGACCAATTGTATTCTTTTAATTGCACAAAGAATTTGAAAATCAAAGTCAATTAGGCGCGAGAAATGGGAATTAAGCGTTTGGTATTTGTATTAGAGAGAAATTAAAGCCCTGGGTATCCAAACAAAAGTACACAAACGCCGGAACTCACGCTGAAGCGCAAAGTCAAATAAAAGGCTTTCACTCGAGAAAGCTCACGATACTTTATAAACATCTCGCCACGATACGGAATTCAGATAGGTTAGACCGACTTAATTCTCGTTTCGCCGCTAATTCGCCGTGCAACTTCATCTCAACATCGCCGCTGCAGCAGTTGAAAACTTTCAAACAATCAACTGCTGACGTTTCGATTCGAACGTAACGTTATATATATGTATATATATTTGATTCGCTGGTGTGGCAACGACAACATCACCTCTCGAGTTTTGGCCTTTGTACGTCTTCACTGGGTGCAAAGATAAATTCCCGTAAAAAGAGACTGCGCTGGAGCTCATCGAGGAGGAGAGAGAGAAGAGCCTTTTACAGAAGTATATGTATATAGTTGGGTCCATACTCGGAGGAGGCGAGTCGGTCGCGCGGCAAAATGAAAACAAGTGGTCCGTGCAAAACGATACGAGTCGACTTTTCCAATGGGGCAAGCAGCTTGCCTCGGGAGGTGGGTGTCTCAAACCAACACCACCCCTCGGATATGGACACACTTACTACTACTATATATGCAAGGCTAACTTATGGAATTGACGTCGAGCCCAAGATTTTCCTTGTTATTTCTTCTGTGCCTACTTTCCCTCCCCTCCTTTATTGTCCTCGCCGATGGCTGGCATATTTTTCACAAAATTACGCAGGGACGAGCGCTACTTCGTAAAAGTTCAATCTGCGTTTACATGTATGTGTGTGTGTGTGTGTGTGTGTGTGCTAAAAAAAATATATGAAAATTTCTCTATGCCTCTCGTGCGTTGTGGAGTATCTTTTTTTTTTTTCTTCTGCAGATTAGGTTCCACGCCAAGACTTTGAAATACGTCGGATACACGCGAAACGAAATCTTTCCTAATATAGCAACAAGTCTCTGGACGTGACAGTAATGTAATAGCGCTGTCGAAAAAAAAAAATGAGTTATATTTTACTTGCACACGATTCGGTACTTTACTTTCTTTTTTTTCCAATGGGAACGACACATATACGAGAAATCTCGAATTCGGTATATGCCTTATGAAAGAGATTGTGAAAAATACCTTTGATCGTTTGTACAAGCAGAAAGAAGTTATATATACAGCGTAGTCAGTTTGTATTTGTTTTCTCGGCTTTCTGTCTTCCCTCTCTCTCTCTCTCTCTCTCTCTCTCTCTCTCTCTCTCTCTCTCTCTTTCTCTGTACGGTATATATGGGATATTAAATTCCATCTGAAAGCCGTGTGCACAAACATACCGTGCACTTATGACTGCGTCTCGCATGAGTCAATTAAACTTGTTCAAAGGATTATTATTCGCGAGCGTCGTATGCGAAATTCCACACGAATATTAACTTCACGTGTATTTTAATGACAAAGTTCTCGTATGCCACGAGCCCATTGTCAAAATTGTAGCGCTATTCGATGAAAGTGGCTACACGAACTTATGATTATAATCAAGCCCGCGGAAACACATTATTAGTTCGAGGGCGAGTGGGGGGGGGGGGGGGGGGGTGCAAATTTGAGAAATAAATTTTGTTTTTGAAGCATTCTTTTATGACGTTTTCATCAACTAAAAGTTCCACCACGCGCCGCTTGCCAGATAAAGCAACGACGCAGAGAGAACGAGAGAGAAAGAGAGAGAGAGAGAGAGAGAGAGAGAGAGAGAGAGAGAGAGAGAGAGAGAGATAGAGAGAGAAAGTTGGCAAAAATTTTCACGGCACACACACACATGCACACTCACACAACCAACCGTCACCTAAAAAGAGAATTCACTTAAGCAGAGGGCAAAAGTTATCGGCTATAAAGAAGAAGAAAAAAAAGTAAAGAAAGAAGTTTGTCAAAAAGAAGGGAGCAACTTTTTTAATTTCCGTAAAAAACCTTTACACCCGACCCGTTCGAGAAAGGCGAACTCTAGATGAACTATTAAACGCTTGCACGCGCGGACAAAAAAAAATTTTTTTTTTAATAAATAACGAACTTGCATATACGTCGAGAGTACAAAAGGAAACTATCGGGCATAGTTCTTTGTCCGTGCGAGAGATATTGCCGAGAGAGAGAGTAAGCGCACAAGAGGAAAGCGAATAAAAAAAAAAGTAGGGATGAAAATATGGAGCATATTTAAATTTTGTATAGAATAGATGACGATGATATATACTTACACGATCATGTGATAGGAAACGGCATAGACACCACGCGGCCGCTCGAGGAAATTGTAGACGCGGGCCTGGAGCCGCCGGTAGCGGGCATCGCGACGAGTCGCCCGATAGTTCACCGGGCGTCCCAGCAGTGACATCCGCGGGGCTGCCAGACGTCCTCCTGCGCCGCCGCTCCTGCAACACATACACACACACATATATTTTCCATTATATATACATAATGCACATTTACATTTTTTAATGCTTAAAGCCTACGCGCACGCTACTTCGTGTGTTGTCATATTTCTCTTTTTTTCTCTCTCTCTTCCTCTCTCCCGAGGCTTATTGAGCTCATCGCCGCGAGCATCTCGCGAGTGCTCATTTTTCAACCCCCTTATCGCTTACTATTCTCCCTTACCCCCCTCCTTCCATCTCTCGACTTTGTTTCTGAATATGCGTGTGTGTGTGTGTGTGGGTGTGTGTGTGTGTGACTCGACGCTTTCCTTTATTTTTTTCTCCCTTTGCCTTTGTTTATTACTCGTTTGTTCTGCCTACTGGGCAATGACTGATTTATCCGCACAGCAATTTGCGGTAGCTTTTTTTTCTTTATTTTCTTTAGACGTGGATGGAGCTTTGACTGCGAGGCGTTGTAAAATTATATTTCGTTTTAATTTCCGTGCAAACTAAAAGGAAAAGTTACTAATTGCTGGATCGCGAGAACGGTAAAAACGCACGCAAAAAATATGAAAGTACTATAAAAGTAAAAATGAAAAAAGTGAGAAATTCGTTATTAAAATTTATATTATATATTCTGCCATATCACTGATACGACAACTTTGTATCAGATATGAGAGTGTTGATCAAATAAATAATTTTAAATATTCTTTGATCTCCTGACACGTTTTGAACGTCAACAAATATGTTTTTGTCCCTCTCGAAGTATCGCGGAGCTCGACGATCAATACAATTTCAACGTCAACGTTATTGCAATTGTTTCAACGGAACGAACTGCAGCAATAAGCAATTAACAAACTGATGAAATTGCTCGCGATATAATATTTATTCCGACAAGTTAAAAGTTTGTCGAGCGATACTGATAAAAACGATACGCAAAGAACTGTTGACAAAGATCTATACGTAATGCGCATTTATAAAACGTGACCTAGAATACTAATTGTTGCCAACACCGTAGGAAATTGCACGTTCGGTCACGCTTTATTGATTGCTAAATATAAGAGAGATTAATTTTTCGCATTTTATCGCTGGAAAGCATTGCGCGAGAGTTGGATTCGCTGAATTTCAGCGAAAATTTATTATTTCTCTCGCGTGTTGCAATCTTCGCGAGCAATGAAAATTTCCGATGCGTAACAGTAGGTGAGAATTGCCGAATGATGATTCAAGCGACAATTCCATCGAGTTTAATTACGAAGTTGACTGTTACAAATTGCCTTTTCGTCGCGAAGAGAGAAAGAAAAAAACAAACAATCTTCTCGTGGCAACAAATGGGAGAGCAAAAAAAAAACAACGCGCTTGCGAAGAAAAATGAAGAATTCTCGTTATCCCAGCGACGCAGCAACGATGCTCGCGGGGTAGAAGTAGAAGAAGAAGAGCGTGGGACACGAACGTTTAACCGGCGCAATTATCGGAGTTAATTATCTGGCCGAGCTGCCAAGCCAATGACACAGACTCGCTCGTCATTTACCCCGCAGCGGCTTGTCGACTTCGGCGCGGCCTAAATAGCCCCGTGGCTATTTCAAGGCAGAGATGCCGCCAGCCGCCCACCGATTCTTCCCGCATTTTCACCGCGGCACACCACCAAACGCTATGTTCACTCTCGACTTGCCTTTTACCGCGCGCGTCTTGCATGCTTGCTCAGAAAACAGCCCCGTGACTTCACGATTGTTTTCGTTGCAATTAACGCAACCGCCTTTTTTTTTTCACGAGCGCAGAATATTTTTCCATGCTGCCCGCGGATGTCTTTGATGCGTGGATACTATTTCCATGGAAAAAAAAGAATAACATTTTCGGGAGCTGCGCCTTCTGCCAGAGGAAGTCATAAATAATTACGTGCGCGTGAAACACGTGTCGTCATTGAGTTTCTATAAAGATCAACTGGAAAATGAAGTTTCGAGCTATAAACAGCTTGATGATTTATTGATGCTCCTTGAGCTCGATATTTTTACGAGTCGAGGATGAAACGAAATCGGTTTATCATTTTTGGCTGGAAATTGAAAGAGTTTTCGTCGATCGGATTTAATCTACTATTCGCGCGGCTGACTAAATAGGGTACCAAACTACTCGTTCTCTCGACTGTCAGTTCGTTTCACGTGAATCGTATATTTCGGCTGGTGATTTATTTTGCGTTGTTGTATAAGGGAATTATTCTGACAGGGAAAGTGCCACATCTTTGGATCACTGATTTGCTTTTAACTTTGGAAAATCTTTCTATACGTAAAAATATGTGAGAAACTGTGTCCATTCGGTCTAATACTCATTTTTTTCCATAGTTATAGGTTATTTTCACAAAATTGGACAAAATTGATGGCTCTCTTGTAATGAATTTAGCTTGTAATCTAAGGACTGTAGGACTTTTATAGTATTACCAAACAAAAACTAAGATAAAATCCTTCTGATGAAAAAAAAATTGTCGAAGAAGGTTTATCCCGTTGAAAAGTTATACCGTGATAAAGTTTCCTTCTGAGTTGATATCAAACGTAAATTTTATCACTCTCCTTGTGAGTAGATATCAAACGTAAATTTTATGCATAGTTATCGAACTGATCGCAAGCTCCGTTTCAATTGAAACTTTATTTCGAATAGTAAAAGTCGTTTCACCTTTGATCTCTAAAAAAAAAAATTGAGAGCTTTTCGTCATTCGGATTCATTTCACGCGTTGAAAGTTTCAAACTAACAAGTCGTTCCGTTCAAAAATTATTCTTCCAGTGTGTCAAAATACGAGTTCCAACGAAAATAATCGCGAAGCGAAAAAAAAAAGCGAATACACGCGTGCGGGCACGCGAAAGAACAAAGTGACATAATTCTTAAACGAGCTACCGTTTTGTCAGTTTATTTTGCGAGGATCATTCCGACTGAAAAGTCGCTCTGAATTTCATATCGCGCGCGTATAGACTTGTTAACCTGGAATTAAAACGACAGTCAAACACCGCGGCGTGTGTCGAATAAACAGCGCGTGATCCTTTTGAATCTTTGAACGATCAAGAAAAAAATCAAAACGAAGACTTTGATCATCGAAATGAAATTGCGCCTGGCGTGTATATAGTGAAAGAACGTTTCGAGAGCCTCGGACGCGAAAAGTTTAATTGAACGTAAAAGTTTCGTCGACAAACACGCAAAACACTGAAAATGGTCGTGTTCGATAGATATTCAATTCGTTGAATTCAAAAAGTTTTCGCGCTACTACGCGAAAACGATAAAGCTTCGCGCGCGATGAATATAACAAGCAATGCCATTCGAAAGTTGCACTCGCAGAGAGCTGATAGTGCTATATAGAAGCTTGTATATGTATATATAAGTACACATAAACACGATACCGATATCTAGCATTTCGCTCTAATTACGTTAATACTGTGGGCGGCGCGGGCAAACGGCGTTTATATATCCCGTCAAAGTGTACGCCGATAACAATAGAGCTCTGCGATATTTGTCTTTTTTTTTTCTCTACGTTTTTTTTTCTAGTTCACGTCGTGGGGGCTCATTTACCGCGGGAGAGAGAGAAGGAGAGACTTGACGGAAAGCCTGGGGAGAAGAAAATGAAAAGAGCTTTAAAAATTCTTTTTCGAGCAGGTCGTCAACCTTGGCAAAGGCCAGAGGATGAGAGATAGAGAAAGAGCAAGACCGTAAAGTAGCCACGGTGCGGTACTGAAAAAATTTTCAATACCCAACGCTATACAACCAGAGACGCAAACGTTCGCTATCTGAAAGAACGGTAATTAATTAAATTCAACTAAAATTACTCGTTACTCGTCGTCGTGATCTTGTTAGTAATTTGAATTTTCTTCACCTAGCGAGCTTTTACTTTTAACCAGCACAACGAAATTTTGTTTTAGGCTGAAAAATACGAAGCGACATCAATCAAAAAAAAAAAAAAAAAGCACACATATACCCAACAAAAAAAAGTTCTCGTCACACTTCGCAGAGTAGTCCTGTTTACCTAAAAGCATGCCAACACGTACGTATACATATAGATATCCGCGATGGGTGCGATGCGCACCGATGCGATTCACCGAAATCTTTCTCTCTATCTTTTGCGCGCGCGCGGCGAGCAGTAAGAAAGAGATAGAGGCCTCGCCTACTTATTTATAGCCCGGGGGATCTTGCAATGAGTCGAGACGAGAAAGAGCCAAGGTATACACACGGCGAAACGCCTTGGGGTAGTAGCGTGGAATATAAAAAAAAAAAAAAAAGAAACGGGGGAGCGGTGCGCGGCTAAAGGTGTGGCGTTCTGCCAACCGATCGTCATACACACGTACATACATACATACGTACATACATGGAGCTGTCGCTCGCTCTTCAAAATCAATGCACGTATTATTAGTCGCGAGCTTTCTCTCTGCACGCGTCTGTCAGATTTTACTCTGTGTGTGTGTGTGTAGCAAAATTCGCCTCGACGCTGTGAAAACAATTCGTCAGTTCTCTCTCTCGCGGCCACGACCATCCATTTATCTCTCTCTCGAGTTGTGAAGATCGCTCGCGGCAATTTCGAATTTTGACGCCACGCGAAAATTAATCGCCCCGCCTGAAGAGTTTGTCGCGCAACACGCGACGACGATACTACTGCTATACCTCCTGTTATCATTATTACATACATGCCAGCCGTGGTGAATTGGATACTTTCGTCCCGGTAATTAAGAAACAAAACAAATAATATATAGCTTCGGTATATTTATCGTTGCAAATAAGCGCGCTATAAATAAACAATTCAATTGTAATATTTCTCTCAACCCTCGTTCTCGTTCGTCTCGGTTTTGTGGAACGGCCATATAAGAATAAGACGAAGGAGCGGCGTTCGAATCAGGGTCGACACACGTAATCGTTTCACGGGGGCAGAAATTTATTTCCTTCGGTTCGCTCGATAGAAAAGGAGAAACAATGGAAATAACAACAGAATATTACTTCCGGTGTATATAGCAATTACGCGATGGCTTCTCTTACTCTTTCGAATATTGCAGAATAGATTCGATCGGCCACGACAATTCCAAAGAGTTTAAAATTCGACGAGGCGTAACGTACATTCGACTTTTGTATATGTATAAAGCAAAGCGCAACACCTATATAGTATACTGCAATTTCTACGTAAAGCAGCGAACTTGAATTGCTATATCGACGCGCCGCCGCCGACGAGCCTGTTTAGGGATTATTTTTAGCTCCTCGACGCGGCTCGCGAGGAAAATTGCTGAGGAAATTTGCTTTTTAAGCGCTTCGGTAATTAAACGCAAGTACATTCTCTCTCTCTCTCTCTCTCTCTCTCTCTCTCTCTCTCTCTCTCTCTCACTCTCACGAGCCTATCGACTTTTATACAGTGCTAAAAAACAATGATCCTATACTGCTGTATTTGCTTCTCTTTCGATGTTTCTTTTTTCCCGCGTACTTGCGCGTTTAAATATTCAATGCCGCGCGTTCGTTGTACGTTTCGTAATACAAGAGCTGTAAAGAAAAAAAAAATTGATTGACAGAATCGTTCGATGAATTTCAAAGAGTAATCGATCAATTTTAATACAAAACGCAGCGTTTAATTTCGAACGACGTGTACGCGTGCGTGAGGGGCATCAATTCAGCGCGCAACTCTAAAGGTATAAAATTTGATCAGCCAAAAGAAATATTATTATAGTTTTGCGGCGCATAACGGCCAATACGCGCGCGTGTGTATATGACTAAGTGCATGCGAAATGTATGAAAATATTCCTCTGCCTGGAAATATCGCGATGAAAAATAAATAACATTTTATTACGCACTTGCGAGCGAGATATTTTTTTTCTCTCTATCTCTCTCTCTTTCGTGTTCAGCCTTGACAGTTGTCGAAGCCTTTGGTCGTAAATAACATCTCTCGATATATATACAAGTTCGGCATATATATGTATTCGAGTATATCGTAGATAAAATTATTACCGAGCTTTCACAGATGGTTAAAGGTCTTTTCTATTAAAAGCTCGGGAAGTTTATCGGAAGAAATACAGAGCAGAATGGCAACAGCAGCGGCGGCGAGAAAAGGAGGAAAACGAGGATAACTTTTGCATAAGTTACGTCGGGAAAGTTTTTTTAAATTTGCTCGCGGAGAACAGTTCATTTAGGCCCGTTTTGCTAACTGCTCGTCGGCTCTGCACTCGTGTTACTTACTTTTCCTTGGTTTTCGCACGCGGCGGCGGCGCCAGCGCGGACTGCAAAGCGCTTCTCGACAAGGAATAAAAAGGAAGAAGAAGAAGAAAAAAAAAAAAGAATTTGTGAGAAATGCCGCTCTCTCGCGCTTGTCAGAACACAAGTTCATTTCAAAGAATCATAAACGTCCGCGGAGAGCTGCTGCTGCTGCTGCCGCGCTCTTTTAATTTTACTTTTCCGTATCTTCTTTTTTTTTTCATACTTCTTTCGCTTTACTTTTTCTTCGCCGAGATCTCTCTCTCTCTCTCTTTCTCTCTCTCGCTTTGCATTCGAACGTTTTCTTTATGCTCTCGCGATATGATTTTCCCAATCGACGTCAACAAAGTTCTTGTATACTATTATAAGTAGGCGACGTTATTATTTCAACCTTATTATTCTTTCCGTCATTCTCGTGCAAACAGCATTTCTCCTGAATAAATGACGTGAAATTTATTCATTTTGTTTTATAATCAGCGTCGTAAAATTAAAAGTAACGATGTAGCCAAATTAAGAACCCTCATTAAAAACAGTCCCGCACTCGTAAAATATATTACTACGTTGACGAGTTAAAAAAAAGAGAGTGAGAGAGAAGTGACGCGGTGAATGCGAAACGCGAGTAAACGCTTTCATTACAACACCATTGTGTAATTAATAAATTCAGTTCGTCAACAACGACAACAACAAAAAATCGATAATACCGTTGGTTAACTAGTGCAAACGAATGGAAAATAATTAGAGCACGTCCGTACATCGAAGTTCCGAGAGAGAGTGAAAGAGAGAGAGTATACGATTAATCATATCCGGGGCAACGAAGTTCGAGGAAGCATCAAAGCTCCGCGCTCGCTGAGCTCGAGAGCGGCTGTCGTCGAAGTGCGCGCGCGGGAATATAGCAACTGCCGACGGCGGCTTGCTGGCTGTCAGCTGATACAAGCGTCGGATAATTAGCAAAGCGTGTAGGTGGGCGTCGTCTAAATTGATTCTGTCGCTACTGCCTCTGCTTCTTCTTTTTTTTTTTTATTTGCCGGTGTACAAGTCGCGTGCTGGATAGACTTTAGAGTGGACGACGATGACGACGACTACCAAGCAAATTTGGGTCACTAAAGCCAACAACGCAAACTTTACGACCTCTCCAAAGTTCACTTCTCATACGTGTGTATATGTGGGTGTATATACGTACGTCACGATTTTTTTTTTCAACTTCAGCCGCATTCTTTTGCTCGTTCTCGTTTTAGGCTGCACGTTGTTGTTGTGTTGGTTTTTTTTTCGGTTGGTTTGGTTGTACGTATGCTAATGCCCGGCAACCGAACTTTTTACACGGCCGCGATCGCATGTTAACCCACTGCTTTCAGCTTGTTCGCGCAACTCTATATTTCTCTCTCTCTCGCTCGGCGCGTGCATCGGATTTTGTGTACCCTTACGAAAAAAAAACTGGCTCGACGATTGTTTCGTTATGCAACAACTTCGCGTAGAGCTTATTTCTTTTTCAATAGGAAACTTTGATGACTTTTGGAATTTAGCGCACGTGATTTTCTTTTTTTCAAATGTTTGCACGAAAGGTATAGCGCGCTGTCGAGAACTATAGCTGATTTAATATACATCCGAACGCGTCACCGTAGCTTCGGAATGTTCGAGAGATTCGCGCGAGCTTTCTTTATTGGACGTATTTTGTTCCAGCGCATCACGCATCGTTTCGAATGCGCATCTCGTACAAAAGCATTCCTTCGAATTCGACATTCGCGGCGATCCATTATGCCTCGATGCAGCGAAACGCTTCAGCAAAGCATTCTTAAAATTTTACAAGTAAACGTCGAAAAATGTCGACTCTTCTATTTCAAATATACACTACGATATAAAAAAAAAATATTGCACTTATACACTCCACTCGCGACGATGAAATAAATTGTAAGTGCATCGGTTGCGCGCAGCCTCTCCAAAATTCGATATATCGCAAAGCTACAGCAGCAGCAACAAGGTTGGTATCCCACCACCGCGTATACGCACGTGCTGCGAAGCAACCCACCTCCATCAATTATCTCGACGCGCGAACATTTTACAGCCTCAACCCCAGAGTCCAAAGCGCTCTCTTCTCCATTTTATATATATATATACATATTATAAAACGACGTTCGGCGGCGGTAATTGACCGGCGCTAAGAGCAGATAATTCGACCTAGGTGTCGTGCGGCGTTGAAAGGATGCAAAAAATAATGAGCAAAGAGCAGCAAAGAAAAAAAAAGTCATTGCGAACAAAAAAAAAAAAAGAAAAAATGGGGGCCGAGAAGGCGGACGCCAAACCGCAGTAGATCGATCGGCCCTCATGCTATAAACGTCCTATTCCGAATGGATTAGCACCCCTCCCCCCCCCTCTCTCTCTCTCCCTCCCCCCTTCGACGATCTATATGCAAGCCCCTCTCTGTATGTCCGTCGCTCACAACTCCGCGAATTGCAGCCTAGCTCTCTTTGTGGCCGAATCAATTTCTGCAAATACCGCAAGCCTCTAATTAACCGCTCGCTATTGCGAGAAAGAGAGAAAGGATTCGAGGTCTCTTAGATTGCAAGCTTCGGTCCTTATTTTTCTTCTTTTTTTTCTCGTATGCGGT
Source organism: Galeopsomyia nigrocyanea (assembly GCA_035047105.1). Lineage (NCBI taxonomy): Eukaryota > Metazoa > Arthropoda > Insecta > Hymenoptera > Eulophidae > Galeopsomyia > Galeopsomyia nigrocyanea. Next base: position 2,391,002 of record JAWWMK010000008.1, read on the forward strand.
ATTTCGCGAAATCTCAGCCTCGATAATGCAGTATTTTAGAGACGACCTTGTCACTTTGCGCCGCCCGGGTTAGAGTGTTAAAGGAACAGGCAATGAGTAGCGCATCGCGCGCGCCCGGCAATTTCCCTTAAGAGGTCTAGACCGCATGAGTCGACCTTTTTTTTTTTTTCTCTCTTGCCTTTCTCTATATAGACTTGGTGGGCGGTTGCTTTACTTACGACCTATGATTCATGTATTATAACTACAAACATTCTAACTGTATGGAAAATAGATGGACTGTTCAAATTAATCATATCGTTCTAATTTCTTTTTCTCTTTCTTTTTTTTTTTTATTGAAATGACGCGACGAATTCTAAACTTTCTTGTTGGTTGCGCGGCCGAGTGAACATGCAAAAAATATCAGGTCAACTGAGAAATCGGTAAAATTTAGCGGTAGACTGTTAGTATGTTGCTTCAATTTTTGTTGGCAATATTTTTGTAGCCTATAATTTTGTTTCATAATACCTATCGTCACGGACAAATGGATATTTGACAGTATTAAAAATATGTTTTTAGCGACTTTTAGCGACTCTAGTTTATTTTTGATATTGAGGCCAATTTATTTTCAACTCAATATTGCAAACCAAGCTTAACAAAGTTGTAAATTACGTTTATATTATTTCAGTAAATATTGCCACTAAATAAACTAGATACTGAATAGAACGTAAAGTATAAAAAACGCAAATACTACATAATTTCACTGAAGCCTTGTATTACTGTTATGTGGTCTCAACAATGTGGCCGATTATTCATCGTCAATACTACTGATTCATACTAAAATCTTTAAGTTTTCGCGTGCACAAAATACAATCACATGTTCTCGGAGTTATAGATACATTTGATCTGCTACAAAATTAACATAGAAAAATCATTCAATGAGCTTCTTCAAAATTAAATAATAGTGATTGTTTTATATTTCAAACTTGTGTAAAACTGAAAAGCACAACATTATTATCGACTCTGTCATCAAGATTAAAATATAGCGAAATATTCAGTTTTCAATAACAGGATGCGCATTGTTATCAATTAATTGTCAACGTTACTTGATCATTCAATTTTAATTCGTTCGATTTCAATGTATTTTTCAAATCGACGACGAATATAATGAAATCGCGCTGTGTCCCAAACAGCTTTTGTTTGCGAAGGAAATTTTAAAAGCAAGAAAAAAGAAACAGTTAGCCGGATGAGATAAGGCGAAAAGGTTTCTCCCCCGCGTGAATCAAAAGAAAGAATCGAGGATCGCACGTAGGCGTCTACACATAGACAGAGAGATGCGAGGCGAAAGAAAAAAAAAACGATAAAAAAAAGGAAAGAAAGAAAGAAAGAAGAAGGAGGTCCGTAAAACAACGACAGCTCGTTTCGGTGACGAGTCTCGGGAGAATCTCGGATTGAAGTGGACGACACACACGTACACAAGATATACGTGCGTGTGTATGTGTGTATGGCCGGCCGGTTGACCAAAAGAAAAAAAAAGGATCATGAAAATCCGCTATAGCTTGTCGCTTCTCTTTTTCCACTCGCACGCGCTCTTTCTCACTTGCAAGTGGGCAGCTGTCCGCGCCGCGACTGCCAAGACTCAAGCATGCTATTCACCTACCGTTGTAATTAACACTTCATTGAAGTTGCCCAGCCTCGATGTCCTCGAACATGCAGTGCGGGACAGGGCGAAACCCGCACTCCACTCACCGCGTTCACCTCTTCGTCATTTTTTGCTTTTTTTTTTAATAGAGCTCTACTGCACTTGGCTTCTTTACAAACCGACAATCAACGCTGTAAGAATTTATTTATTTTTCTTTTTAAACCAGGCTGATTTTATTCTTCTTCTTTTTCTTCTTTTTTAACTTAATTAAAAGCCGCGGGGATGAGAAACATTTTAATTTGGATGATAGAACGTTTCGACGACACGTGTGCGATAAAGCTTGAATGTGTTACACGCCAAGTAGTAGAACACTTAGTTTAATCAGACGGACGCGCGAGGGAGGATTGCCGTATATAGACTATAAATATAATACCCCGAAATACTTTCATTGTTCTTTTTCTCTCGAACGCGATAAGCTTTTCTCTCTTTTTTTTTCTTTCTCGACAATATTACCAGTTTGTTTTTTTTTTTAAATTGGTATATATCCATCCTCGCGGCAATCTACACTACAAAAAAAAGTTCTTAAATTAAGTAGGCTTGTTCTTAAAATAAGTATGCAGCAATTTTAAGAACTCGCTC
>JAWWMK010000008.1:2393358-2434507 GCA_035047105.1 Galeopsomyia nigrocyanea
AAGCAAATATTTTCGCTCAACTATCCACGAGAGGCAATAATCTGATATTGCGAGAGAGAGAGAGAGAGAGAGAGAGAGAGAGAGAGCAGCTCGCTGACCTATTGGCATTGTTCGCGCTTGGACGGTTGCAAGCTGCCAAGGCAAATCCATTAAATAATGCACAAAGAGGAATTGTCTGTTTAAAGAAAAAATGAATAAAAAGTGACAAACGTAAAGTAGTTTTCCAGAAAGGTCGATAACGAAATACTTAAAAATTGTCGACTATTGACGTCAGAGTAAAAATTGTTTGAGTTAGCTAAATGACTGTTACTATAAGTGACTCACGACTTTTAGCACGATAACAAGAAATTTTCAGTAAAAATTCCGTGTCGAAAAAAAAAGTTCTAGAAAATTTTCTACTCGATGAATGTTGGAAAGAGTCGATCGTCAATACAACTGAGGATTTACAACTGAGGATGGTACTCAACTCTTTCGAGTTCAGAATCCAACATTTCTACTCGATAGATCATGATGGAATTTGTTTTCCCCTACCCACCCCAAAATTTTCAAAAGTTTAGAAAAGAAAGCTAGACGATTTCTGGAATAAAATCACCATAACGATTGACAGACTACATCCGTACACACGTACGCACGCAAACACACATTCATTTAATTCGTAAATTTAACTTGGGCTATTTTACGAATTTGAAGAACATCTTCCCCCCACTCATAGAAAAACGTGCGTGACGAATTCGTTTATGAACTTCACGAACTATAAGAGTACGCTCGCTGAGCCAATTCAGTACACTATTTTATTTTTCTGTGAAGACTAAGCATCAACTTTTGAAAAATGTTCAAACGTTTGGTTTTTTTGTTTCTCTTGATATCCATCATCGTCGCCGACTCAACTGAAGAACAAAGTATGTATCAACTATCTATCTCTAAAAATATCCATTGATACACTATTAAACAATTAATACGAGCATAGATTACGTAATTGTATAACTTACTGATTTTTCTATTTATTCTTGCCGTAGCTATAGTACACTAGTAAAATTATACAAGTAGAAAAGCGGTTCAATCATTTTTTTGATAAAAGCATTTTTTGGGGATTTCTTTGAAATATTTAAAAACAGAAAATTCTTTCAAATGGATTTGTTCGATTTCCAAATGAGATATCAATTTCTTTATATACGAAAAGATCTTCATATTTCGGACAAACCCCATCGCGGTATTATCGAAGGACCCTCAATTTGTTGTAACACGATTTAGTGGGTGAAACAGAAGACTTCTTAGTTTGAAGAAGTCAATTATCATTCCGTTTGGTTGCTAAAATAAAATGACCCTAGTCGCGTAAAAAAACGAACACATACATTTTTTTCTTCACTACGCGTAAAATAAAATATGGTCCGGTTTATAGACAAACTGCTGGTTAAAAAATAAAGCGTATTTCCCGTGCAAAAAAAAAATTGGATGTGTAGTCAATCTTTTCCTCGACTATTTGAATTTGTCAATTTATTACACTAATCCGACGATTTTCTCATTGGATAAAGTTGAGTTAACATTTATTATTATCTAAAGCAGAAACGCTGAAAAATACAAATAATTTTGATTGAACCAGTTGATACGAGGACTGAAGTAGAAAGTTTGATATTGAATATTGCGTTAACTCTTAAAAATTAATATTCATGTTCAATTTTGTTTTTTTACAGAAGATAAGATTTATAAGACCGTAGATGAATGCCTGAAGAGATGTGGCGATGGTAAGTGACTATAGTTCTGATAAAATTTGAAAAATTAACTCTATAAAGACTATGAAATGTGAATGTTTATTTCATCTTGTAGGAGATACGAAATGCCAAAATAGCTGTCGTTGGTATTACAATTGCTTATACGATAGTTCTTATTCTGCTGGTTGCGAAACATGGAAAGATGATTCATATTAATCAATTCTGGATTAACAAACGTAACCAGAGTTGAGAAAAATCATGTATAAACAATCATGCACAAGGCAAATAAAAGTTACGTAAATTTCATAATTTTGATTTCATTCACCCAACACATCCAGTTAATATAAGCCCGTCGTTATTCACAAAAGAGAAATCACGAGTCGTATAATTTAACGAACTAATTCCGCGTCGAGGAGTAGCTGCGATTCATCGCGACATTGGTTTTCATTCATCAAACTTCCCTTTACCAAAGACGCGCCAAGACTCACGTACCCACACTATTCGAGACACGAAACGTTGCTTATATTTTTCATTGAAAAGGATCGCGCAAGCCTCTTCTCGTGCTAGATGTTTAATGCCAAGGCAGTACGAAACTCATTACTTTCCACGCACCACTGAACACTCGAAATTTCTAATTATGGAAACTCCAGTCTTCCCGCGCTGCTCCTCGCACGCTCGAAGATTCTTGCCCATGCGCACACATACGTATACGTGTATAACTCTGCTCCGATAAGGAAGTGTTGTGTGAAAATTTACGTGTACATGTGTATGTGTGTGTGTGCTGTTCTTCCGAGAAGTTCAACGAAATGTTAAATCTCGTGCTAGCGGGGCTTTTGCGTATACTCTGCAAACGTTAGAATTACCATAAGAAAAATAAAGCGAGTGCATAGCGGCTTTGTGTAAAATATATAGATGCGCGGCTAAACACAGAGAAAATTTCATTGAGCTTTTTTTTTTCATCGAGTTTTCACTGTACGCAAGGCACAAGCACCGAGCGAATGAATATTTCAGGCCATTAATATTTCAATTCGACCGCCGAGTGCGCGATGATACTTCACTGTGCCCGGGAAACTCCACGCGCGAGCAAATAGTTTTAATGCGCGTATATGCTTTGCATAATGTCCGTAATGGTCTTCTATCAACGTACCACCTCTCGGGTCAGCTATGCTCTCGTGCAACGTTTCAAATACTCTATAATGCACGCTGTGCATTTATGAATTTTTTTTCGCGATAATGTCTATCGAGTTTTTAATTACTTTTCAGTTGGTTTTTCATGGCGTTAACGAGATTTTTTTTTTCAATTTGAAAATTTTTAGTATGAATGAACGAGTGAATTATATTATTTTCATTGCATAGATTTAAATTGTTGACTTGAATTTGATAATCCGATTGAAATTTTCGAGTAGAGTAATTCGAACTCGAACTTTGTTTTATAAGAACTGTTCACTGTGCAAATACCTTGTGCGAATCATTGATCCTGTCCTGTGAAAGAGATCGCGTAAAATCAACAAGAAAGTTAATAAAAAAAGAAACTCTTGCTGGCGTAACGTGCCAAACAAATAAACCCTATATTGCATCTTCACTTCTTTTCTTTTTATTATTTTGCTCACCTGCAAGTCAACGAGGCAATCTATTCAGAGAAAGAAATGAAGCGTAATTAACATCCAATATATACCTCGAAAAATGATAAAATAGATCATTAGGAAGATTGAATAGGTGAAAAATATGCTGACGACGACGGAATTGTCGACACTCAAGGATCGACTGATAATGGATGCGGAGTTTGTCGACTGTCTTATTTGCACACCAACGACCAGATAAACTGCCAGCCAGTGAAACATGTCTGCGTAAGATAAGACGCCGCACGAGAAAGTAGTGTCTGACCATAATCTGATCTTACTACTTGGTAGATCTTTTATGCAAGTCGATGCTCGTTGAATTTTTAATTTTTTTTATCTTTTTTTATTGTTTTCAGTAAAATTCGCGTACAACCACATATCTACACTTCTGTGACGTGAACGTTTGTCAAACTTCGATAGGTACAATATTTTCAAACGATAACAAATATTGAAGTTCGCTTCGAAAAAAAAAATAACATGCAGCGTGTTAAAAAAGTCACTGGTTGATGGATTATTTTACTCGATCGACAAATGTTTGCTTCGCTCCATCGACTTATCAAATAGTTTATTGATCTATAGTGGTATGTTTTTATTTGATTGGAGTAAAATATCAATGAAATACTTGTTTGCCATCCAATTCAAAATATTCGGAATTTTATCTGTAGTACGCTCACGTACGCAAAGTCAACGTACAAACATCAACAACCAAAGTTTTGAAAAGAAAAAGGAATTTCGTCCCATACATGAGATTACTAAACAAAAAAAAAGTTACAGCATTGATGAAAATCTCTGAAAAAGTGACTAATTACACGAGGAAAAAAAGAGAGAGCAAACACTATTTATAAATCCCCGCATAATTAACGTACATTTACCTTTAGTCCCTTTTCAGTCTCTTTCTCTCGTATACACTCATCGCATACCATTTTTCTCCATGTTCACCTCTGCACAATATACGTAAGCGAATATACATACACTTGCAAAGCAGTCATTTTTTTTTTTCGTCCTATACGGCCCCTCGGCGTTTCGGCAAGTTTTATCTTGGCGCGAGAGTTTTTTCCTCTCATTGCGCTGCCATTTAATTCCAGCTATCTCTCACGTGTGCTAATTTTTCTTCTTTTTTCTCTCTCTCTCTCTCTTTTACTCTTCGAAACGCGCAACGCGTTTTATTACGAGAGCCGTTTTCACGATACGACGAACGCGACTTCTATTTTTACTACAAACGCATCGCTCTTGGATCGCGAGAATAATATAACGACCAATAAATTTTATTTTCATCTCATCCGCGTGTCGGTTATAATATTATGCAAAATGCACATTTTCATTTCGTTCCGTTCTCCCCCTGGAGTAATCTTGTAATTTATCACACGCGCGAGACTAAGATTTTGCGGCTATTTCAACTTCAGTTAACTGCTTCTCAACTCGTAAATTATGGGTTTTTTTCCCCAACCGAAGCAAAAGAAAAATGTTTTTCTTTTATTTCTACGAATTTCCGTTGTTAATTGATCGAGGGGTGTGTATAAAGAAAAAAACTTGGAAAGCGAATTTTCCAAGCGCGCAGATTTCCGTTCGAGCGAGCGTGGCCGAAACAATAACTCTCGTTAAGTGAAATCATGAACGAATTTACTCCGCGCTAAACTGCTGCTGCTGCGTGTTATATACATTAAACGCGGCCGAAACACGACGATTCAGAACTCTGCCAGACAATAGCTCTTGCGAACTACTGGTATATATATATATATATATATATAGTGCGCATTTCGAAACCTTTTTCATCCCCTACCATCCTACTGCTCTAATTTATAAACTTGACTTTCTGAAGGCATCTCGCTTAGTTGCGCGCACATTAGATATTATATAATGCTTCCGAAAGTGCTTTGTTTCTAATTGACGTGTTTTGTAATAATTTTGAGAAATTCAAACAAGTTCATTTTGATGCATTGTTGGAAAATATTTTGAACAGACCAAGTGTAGAAGGCTGTTAATTACTTTGGTGCAGTGGTTCTTTGGAAAACGAGAGGATTGAAAATACGTTATTTTTTGTGAAAAAAAAAAATGATTTGAAAAATAGCTTTGAAAAGATTTTCTTTCATTCATCCATGCATAATGAAGGTTTTCAAGCTTTAATTACTATTTCCAAATGTATAGAAAAAATTGTTAACCAATACGTTCTAAAATAGGGAGAGTACTTATCGACAGAATATATTACATCATTAAAATTGAAGAAAACATAGGACCACTCGTCTATCGACCGTAATAATATCATTTGAAAATAAATTATCAGATCACACAAATCATTAAACTTTGTCTCCATGTAAAAAAAAAACTATGTGTCTCAAGGTGTTCTTATCGATTCGTTATAAAAGCCGTGAAAATGAAATCCACTTAGGGCTTTGTTTTATCAGAGATAGAAGCGCGAAATCCGACGACAGTGAATTATTAGCGCTAAACAGAGAGAAAGAGAGAGAGAGAGAGAGAGAGGGTGAAGGGAAACTAGAGCAGGCGCGAAAAACACACTGTGGTAGGAGTTTGCCAAATCGTAAATTTCAAACCCCCGAACAACATTTGCTTTTGAGATTATGCTCGGACGCACGCACAACAATTCTCTCTTGTGCGCATATTCCACCTCTGTATAGTATGCCAACACACGCACACGAGAATATATACGCTATAAAAAATAAGCAGCGATACATATATGACGAAATCCTTAAAAACAAACACACTTTTCTGGGGTCTAGAATGGCAAAATTTTTTTTTAATGCTAAGGCTTCCGGACCTTTTTCCTCTTCTTTTTGAAGGTATATAGTGTCGGAAAATCCTCGTGAACATTGGAAAAGTCCTCGGGAACTATATTTTTTCAGCATTTTCCTGATATTAATAACAAACTAAAAGTAATTATTTTGCAATTTTTTTGATAATTGCCACCGGATCATTATTTTTGAATGAAACTTTTTTCTACGTGAAGGTCTTCTTTTGTGTTATCATTTTGATTGGTCAACAATGTTTCTAGCGGTCTTAGAAGCCGAGAAATCAATATTTGAAGAAATGCCGTTTCTCGCCTATTTTCTATGAGAAAAGCCCATTTGATTATAATGGGAAAATACCGAAAAAGTAGTTCCTACAGACTTTTCCAATGTTCACAAGTATTTTCCGACACTATATACCTTCAAAAAGTAGAGGAAAAAGGTCCGGAAGCCTTAGCATCAAAAAAATTTTTTGCCATTCTAGACCCCAGAAAAGTGTGTTTTTTTAAGGATTTCGTCATATGTGATCTCAGGGCTTTATTACTCAAGCCGACCGTTTTATTTATTTATGAATTAGCTCTTTCACTGGAAAATATATATATATATATCGCTACGACTGATAAATAAATTAGACTGGAATTTATAGTACGAGTTGCACGCGTAGAACCTTTCTCTCTTTCACGTGAATGACGAGAATTAACAATATTGGTTTTTTTTCTTTTCTAGATCATGCGAGAATATTATTACGTTTGCGTGAGTTTGGTGCAACGACGACTCACTTTGTTACTTTACCCTTTTTTATGATGTAGCTTGTTTTATTGCGATAAAAATAATTTAGCACAGTAGGTTCTTCAACCAAACAAGTAATATAAATTCTCTTCATGATAATCATAGATTTGTAACGAAGTATAACCGAAATAAACGAAGCGAAGATGATACACAAGCACAATAGTAAAAATAAAAATTTCAAAAGAGGAAAGAACGACAATGGAAAAACCTACATCCGGTGCCAAAACGCTTCCTGCACTGAAAATAAAACTTTCATTCCTTCGAGTGTAACCGCAAAGAATAAGCCTCTCAACTTTCGCGTGACGCGTCAATTGGAACACGTCAACAAGAAAGAAAAAAAAAAAAGAAAGAAAAGAGAAGAACGACACACGTACAATGCACTCTCGGTCTCCGCGAGATCGAACGTTTTGCTCTCCCTTTCCCTCCCCCTTTATATATACACTTTGGTCTTGTCCAATAGCACGACAGTCAAGCAACATGCTGCGGAATTGAATTTCAACATCTGCGCTGCGAGGAGCCTTGCAATAAAGTTTTATTGGCGTACGAAACTGGTATATACATCGATAACTCTTCGTGCTTTCTTTCTCTTTCTCTTTTCCCTTTTTTTCTTTTTATTTCTCATTTCGTGTCCCTTGGGCTATAAAGTGCGGGCGTTCACGTATTTTTATAATGGCTCGTTAAGGTTAATTGACTCTCAATTTGCATGTTTTAATTGCTGCTGCGCTCTCTCTCTCTCTCTCTCTCTCTCTCTCTCTCTCTCTCTCGAGCGACGTCTCATCAGCTACGACTTTCCCTCGTACGTATAATAAACGAGGTAATTGAAAAGCGAGCACGAGGTTCGACAAAAAGAAATGGACTTTTTTTTCTTCTTTCGCGACATCGTTGTCTAATGGGAGCTCGTAACCTTCGTGTATTCGTTGAATTATTCGTTACATTTGTATTTTAAAAAAAAAACCGTATAAATTTAAACAGTATTTATTTATCGCGTTCCGTATATTTCGAGCGTGTTTATTTCCGAGCAAAGCAGTATGGCTCAACGTAAAGCGATTAACGTCGCAGAATTTATTTCTGATACGTGCGGTGTATAATACTTGATAGTTCAAAAGCGTTGTTAGCCTGATTATCGCTGTATCGATAAATCCTTGCCGAGGTTTAATGTCCCCCGCCGGATATTGCGGTAATATTAAGCGCGCAAATTAATATCGTAACTTCCTATATCTAACGAATAAAAAAAAAGAATAATGATTTTTTTTTGTTCTACGACAGAATAAATAATACGAATCTATTTTTTTTTTGCCGTATTGTTTCTGCCAATCAACGTAGAGCGATTGATAGATTTGATTTCACGCTGCGAAAAATTCAATGGCTATATAGCTATATATCTCTCCCTCGCTGAAAACGTTCGCAGTAGAACTTTTCAAAGAGTAGTTGGCGTTTTTTTTTCATTAAAACTCGGCCAACCGCTAAAAGCCCCTTCGCGCGTCCGAACAATGGGAATTAATTAAAATCTCCAAGAATTTAATAATATCCAGACCCCTCGCGCGTTAGCTGTCGAAATTGTGTATTCGCGAAAAAAAAAACAAGCAAAGAATCGAAAATATATTGCACCTGTGGTTGAAAAAGGGGGACCGGCTGGTAAATTCGTAGCAATTCGAGTTTTAATCAGAGCCACAACAGGTGTCGTGGACAGAACTCTCGCGAGCTGCCGCGGGCACGTCATTCCCAGGCGCTACGCTAATCTTTCGGACTTTTCGTTGGGAGGAAATCTGAAAATAGAGTTTGAAAAGTTTGCCGCGTTTGAGGTTTTTTTTTTTACAAATATTCCCGGTAGTGAAGTGAACGCAGTAAAAAAATCTTAATATAAGAAAAATTTGTTCTTAAAATGGCATGCAACAAAAACAAGTACTGCGTATTACTAGAAATAAGAAGGCTAAAGTATGCTTAAAATGAGAAAAATATTTTCTTACTTTTAGTAAAAATTTTCTTATTTTAAGTAATTTTCCTCTCAGATGAAATACCATGCCCTTACTTTTTATTTTAAGAAATAGTTTTCTTATTTTGACAACACGCAATTTACATCGCGATAGAAATATTAGTTGCTCGTTACTAAGTAACAAAAAGCTCATTCGAGCGTACAGTCGAGCGCAATTGCGGTTATTGTAATGAAAGAATGCAGGATTTTTCTCATTATTGCTTTCAACTAAAACCGAAAAAGAAAAAAAAATGTCTTCGGCAAGTAGACAAATTTCTTATTTTATTCTTTAGATACAGATTTTTTACTTAAAATATGTATATTGCTTATACGAAATATATGAAATAAGAATGAAAAATTACTTATTATGAAGAAGTATGTCAAAATAAAAAATTTTTGCTTAAAAGAACAGCCATGGCTACTAATTTTAAGTAATATTTTTAGTCAAAATTGGAAGTTTTCTTAAAAAAAGAAATTTTCGCTTATCTACTTCTTAAATTAATTGTATATTCGTTCAAGTATGCAGCAAAAATAAGATTTTTTTTTTTTGTAGTCAAGTCTCTCGTGGCTAGTGTAGATTTTTATTTGAAGTTGATTTTTATTTTCGAAGTGATCGAATAACAGCACGCAAAGACGAACTGTACCTTTTTAAAACTAGAATGTCTATCCAAATATTTGATAATTCAATCGTACACGGAGCAATTTCCGTTCCACAAAAGCTCCAAAGCAAATATCGAGGAACCGCCGATAAATAAATATGAAAAGCCGTAACCGATCGACGCGAGAACAAAAGGCAATTTCTAGGCGAGCAGTAATTATTATTCAAAACGATCGATTCGACCAAAAATTTACCGGAATAATGAAGCTCGCGAGTTCGGCGCCACAAATGCCTATATATATACAGTGGAGCGAGAAAGGAACTATACGCTGAAAATTGCTCTCTCGTGCCAGTCGAATTATCGGCAATGCATATACAGCAAGCTGGTTGAGTTTCAAGCTCGCACATCGAAGAATTTCCGCTCGCTGCCAGTGCCGCCGCCGCGAAGGGTATAGTATAATTAATACACATATATACAGAGATCGGAAATAGCCTCGGCATATGTGTATACGTGTGTGTGTGTGTGCAGTGCAGTGCAGTTTAGCTTCGTTAATTGGACGCTGCTCTCTCACGAAAACGTTCACTAATTCGTCGACGTACGGATATTTTGTAGAAAGTACTGCGAATTTTTCGTATACTACGATTTTGCGATATGCGTTCTTGTTTTATTTCGGAAAAAAAAAAGAATTTTCTTTTTTTTCTTCGGAGAATATTGCTTTCGATGGATGTAACTTCAGAATCGTAATAAATGGAATATTTCCGAGTACGATATCTTTGATTTCTCGTTTCGATCTATTTTCCAATATTGCGCGAGTTTTAAGAAATGTACTGCAAGCAGTCTTAAGATTAAAAAACGCAGTCGAATATTGCTTTTGGAAAAAAAATCTTCGTTCCAAATAAGTTGGATTATTAAAAAATTGAAAAAAAAAATCAAACAACTGTTTCACAATTACCTTTCAAAACAACCTGTTAAAAAACTTGTTCGACAAACCCATTCGCAAAGATTATATCTTCACCACGACACATTTGAACTTCAAAACATAATCAAGTTCGTCGTACCTGTCACTCGTCACAGTTATAAAACACCACGCGCGACAGACGCAAACACAAAGCAAACGCAACGTAAACACACACACACACACACACAGAGAGGTGTAATTTTCTTTTGCTCTCACTTTCGCGCTTTAGTCGCAGATAGAAAAAGAAGAGCGACAGGCAGACGTACGTATGAATGAGGACTCAAAGTTTTACGGCCAAAAGAATGCCTTTGCCACGTATGTACCTCCACGTGTGTGTTTGCGCGCAGTAGATCTGCTATATACGCTTGAGACTCCTGCGGGACTTTACGGCTCGTGTGTCTGCGAGCTTATGAGAGCGAGAAAATGACTTTTATTCCTTTCTTTTTTTTCCCCTCGTATACTCTCTTCGCTCAAGCGAATGTTAAAGTCGCGTAGAACTTTTAATTGCGACGCTTTATGTCGCGCGAGCGAACAATTAGCCTTGTTTGTTTGTTTTTTTTTTAACACGTCAATTTTTGCATGTATATGTCTCTATCTTGCTCGCTCGTGTCGAAATATTGTTGTGTTTCGAAAGTGAGCTGCATTTGATTAAAACGAAACAAAGTGGCAGAGTACTACCGTAAACCTACATAAAAAAAAACGCTGCCAGCTGCTCTGACGGAATGTTTCTTTGGAGTATTTTGTTTTTAAATGTTCAATATATAAAAAATTCTTTTTTTAAATGAACATCTTATTCATAATTCATTAGTTTTTTATGAGAAAATACATAGTAACGAAAAGTTTAATCATATTGAGGACCACATTCACGTTTTTATAGTACACTTACAATTCTGCATACTTGAAAAAGGAGGGTTGCTTCGTATTAAGATATCTTGGGCTAGATATTACAAAATTTATCGTGCAATAAATCATTTTAAAGCTGTTTCATAATCTTTGAAACGACCTCTTACTCGTTAAAAAAATCATTGTAAATCCAAAGTTACAGTAGTTAAGCGCATCGTAATATATAATGTACCTCACACCTAAAAAAAAAGGTTGCTATGATTGAAGATATCTCGGGCTAAATATTAAAGAATCCATCGTGCGATGATTCGTTTTAAAGCTGCCTTCATAAGCTTTAAAATGAGCTGTCACACGTTAATAAATTCATTCTCAATCCGAAGTTACAGCAGTTTAGGCATGATAATTCCATATGAATCACTAATCTTTTTTAAAAAAAAATTTGTTGAATAACAGCTGTAAATAATTTTCTAATCGATAGATCTGCTTGTATAAACAATTTTTCCACATTTTTTCATACATTTCCAAATATATAAAAAAAAAGGTTCATTAAAATCCATTGAGTAGAGAAGTCATACCGATTGACAGAAAACACACACACACACACACGCACTATGATGATTTCCAATGAAAAATATATAAAAAAATTATTCATTGATTACATGTAGGCGGTTTAGATCTCATAAAAAAACCAAGATCGAAGCATTAAAAATGATAAAAACAAAAAAAAACTAAAAAAATCAATATTTAAAAAAAAAAAAAAAATGCGAAAACAAAGCTTCCTATCCAAGGAAGCAAAACGTATCAACGAAACATCAAATTAAATAATTGAACGTTATAATATTGCAAATCCCTTGCAGTCGAGCATTTAGCGTACACATCCATAATAACGCGACAATCGCTACACACAACTCGTCGACGCAATGAAGGCGCGCGCGCATTAATTAGCAGGTGACGCCGATATTACATTTGTAGCACGTGTGTGCCTATAATATGGGGGAGGAGGTAAATCGCGAAGACGACGATGACAAGGAGGAGATTGGTAGAGAGAGAGAGAGAGAGAGAGAGAGAGAGAAGCGGTGGTGGCGGCTGCTACGTGTACGACACGTGTATAGTATCGTCTCCGTTGGGGCCGGCAACGCGTCGCGTCGCACCAATACTACACTCGTACTACTGCACGGATAGGGAGCTTGTAGACTGTGTCAGTGGCCACTCACCTGCTGATATGCGCTGCTGCTGCTGCTGCTGTCGTGTCTTTAATATGCAAGTGACACGGCAGATTATGGCTTATCGTTACAACGATCTGACTGCGATAGACCTATTACATCGTTGATCTGGGACGGCATTTGGTGTTTAAAGGGTTATCGTATAAAAGGATGTTATGGAGCTTAAACTTTTATTTGAAATAAGGGAATTCTTACGTATTCGCGGTTAATTCGTTCCGCAAAAGTACCGCGAATACTGATGCTTGAGACTTATGGGGAAAAGGGGGGTTACGTTCCTAAGGAGGTCATAAATTCGGGAAAATAAAGTATCTAAAATTTTACATTTATTGCACTTTTACATTTTAATTTGTGTGAAAATAGTCAGTAACGCTCTTCTGCTTTGCTCGTCGTTTAATATTACATTGTTGAGGACGTAAGGCAAATTCGCATTGACGCTTGAATCGTAAATTCCTCGTCATTATTGGAATATGTGCAAATCTACACACAAAAAAATGCCGTAATTCGAGAAAGTATTTTCAAATATTCAAACTGGGTGCACTCTCTTCTATTTTAGTGACACGCTGTTCTACGAAGTATCAAAAGATTCCTAATGCTCTTGCCCATCTCCTCCTTAAATGTGATACCCCCTTTTCTGCGTGCGACATTGTCAAAATCACGTGCTAACTCTGACATCGATAAAAACGAAAATCTGAGTTTTTGTGGATTCTTATGGTTTTTTTTCGAATTTCATAAGAAATGAAAAATGTTAGCGTTAATCTGACTTCAGAACCGAATTCTACGGCTCAAAATACGTCGAAAACCATATTTTATTTATTTTCCACTTTGAATTTCGACCCTTCTAGAGCTCTGAAAATGCGAAAATTTCATGAAACTTGTGAAAATTGCATAGTTTTGAGTTTTTATGCGTTCTTATTTTTTAAAAAGCTCTACAAGGACAGAAATTGCGAGTAAAATAAAATAAAATATGGTTTTCGATGTATTTTGAGCCGCAGATTTCGATTCTGAAGTCAGATTAACGCTATAATTTTGGGTTTTCTATGAAATTCCAAAAAAACCATGGAAAATTGCGTTCTTTTTTTCGATTATTTTTAGAAGCTTCTATGCGCGAAAAAAGTTTGTCACACGCCGGTTCGGAAATGGGAGCACCTATTTTTTTAGGTCTGTATGTAATATAAATCGAGAAAATCGCATTCCCAAGAGCGTGCACCCCTTTTGAAAATTCGCCCCAACTTTCTCGAGTTGTGGCATTTTTTTTTTTAGATTTGCACATATAGTTTCTTCGATAGCAACGCGAACCGGGAGTAAAATTTTTCCAATGTGATTTGGTGTAAAATCAAGCTCCTCGGTGGATACTATTTCCCTTTTTGTCCGAAGTTCATTCAGAATTACATCAACAGTTTCTTTCGGAGTTAATTGCAACGAGTTACTTGAATCTCTGATTGGTGCACGTCTTCGAATGCTTCGCCTCCAATTTCTCCAGCTAATCGTAGTAAACTCTGAACGTGATTTGCATAAACATCATCACTGTGCAAAACTAATTCCGGAAGTAACTTCCTCCAACGAATTTTGTTATTGACATTAGTGCACGTCAGTGAAGCCAACCGCGAATAAGCCAGTCTGTTTTGCGAGGATAGTGAGATACGTGCCTCAATTGGCAAACCTCGAATAAGCGAATTCGCGATTACTATAAGTAACGCGAATACGGGGGGATTCTTGTAGTGCTGATTAATTTATTGGTCGTTCGCAGTTTGTTTGATTCTTAATAGATGAAAGTTTTTAAACAAATTTATTTATAAAAATTGTATAGGTTAATAATATATTAGTCGCTTACCATTGATGTAGTTTGCGACGTATATCACGTTTACACCGCTGCACGGCAATGTAACAATATTACATCACTCGATCGTCAACACACCCTCGAAGTAAAAGAAAAAGTATGTATAGGCTCTCAAAAATGCGCGCAACATTTCCTTGCGTATTGTACAATAATATTCCTAGCTAAACAATTTATTTTTACACTGTCATTTTTGTTGTTGTTGTGGTTGTTCGGGCGCACAAAACTCTCTACTCGATCCTCTTCCAAGCATGATCTATGTGTCGCGCAAAAACCGACGATAAAACTAACCGCGTAAACCGCCGCGCGGAAACCGGAAACTTCGCCGTGATGGCCTATGACAAATGGCGCGCGGTTTTCATCAAATTTTTTTTTTGTTTTGAAAATTTGTGAAGCAAGAGGATTTACCGAGTAAATTAATTATATTCTATTCACGCATAAACTAACATTTTTATCTACTGAGGACAATGTTCTTCTCTAATCAAATTTTCATCTTGTGCGTGTGTGTACTTTCGAGGTTGTTCGCTTATTATATCTATATATAAGCGTTTGGAAATTGATCGTTACAGCAGAGTAAATATACAAGGCTTATAACGATGCATCGAAGCCATCAAATCCTTCGATTTTCCAGAAAGTCACGCAGTAGAGATTCCCCCCAATCATCTACAGCGCGATCTTTGCATTGTGCCTTGTCATAGAGAGGGACAACAAGGTAAGGATACACAAAAAAAAAAAAAATCCAATGGACGAGCTTATGCAAAGAAAATGCAAATTACACGAGCGAAACCGCAAATAAAATGACGTTATGTAGTTTTCTTGTGGTTCAGTACATTAATTGACAATACACTGTCAGAAAAAGTGATTGATTATAATTATTAGGCACCCGGGTTGCCATCATTGGTTATGCATCATTTTTTCTTATACTTCCACACTTGAATCATACTTATACATCCTACACCCCTATTCACGTCAACTATCTTCTAATACATACATAGAAACTCTTCAGCATAGATTTTTTAGGGGGGTGCCTAATCATTAGGCGACTTCCACCATTTGGTCGAATTTACGCAACTCAGTTGATGATTGCGCACTTATTTTCTCAGTGTACAATACTTATCTGATGAAAAATGATTCAAACGAGTCTGAAAGTATATAAATAAAAATACTCCTCGGATGTATACAAGATTCGGTCCAATTCGATTTCAGTCAAATAAGACTCGGAAGCTAAATGCGAGATAGAGAGATTCTCTCTGTATAATAAATTCCATAGTAGCCGCGGCTAACGTATACATACATCGTACGGACACAAACTCGTAAAATAAGTATACGAGGACCGATGGTAACCGAGTTACACGAGGAAAAAATAAATGTTGCACGTGTAGAATGGTCGCGTGTGTGTATACGTCGATCCAATTTCACCTGTCGATTCGTGTAGCTTCTGCACTTAGATATATTTCACACTATAACGTCTCATTGAAAATTGAGAGACAAAATGCGAGTGCTGCCTTCTGATTATTTTATACCGTTGCTGTAGGCGTGAGAAAATACTTTTTTTTTTGCGAAATGAAATTACGCTTAACAACGATTAGATAAAGCTTTCAAAGAGAATAACAAAAAAAAAATAGCTATCTGAGGAAAATCTTCTTTCTCTGTGAATTATACGCGAAAAGAAAACTGAAGAGATATATAGAGAATCCCGACGACAAGAAGCCTCTCTCTCACTCACTCGAGAGATAAAAAGGAAGAAGAAGGGCGTCCGTTCACGCGTGAAGACGAAGAACGACAAAGAGACTCACGGAATTTCTTTTTCTCCCTCTCTCACTCGTTTCTTATTCCGTCGTAATGGTTATATCGTATCCCCGAGGGAGATTCGCGAGAGCAAGAAGAAAACGCACGACACGCGAGAAAGACAGCTACGTATGAATAATACGCGAGAGTTGCGGCGCTTGTTTAACTTTTCAAGCCTTGCGACTGCATACTTCATGAATTGGCCTCGCTCCAAATTCACACACACATATACACACTCAGATAAAATATTATACCTGTGTCTATGTGTGTGCGACGACTTTTACCCTCTGGAGATTTTTTTTTTCCTTACCTGCCGCTTGAGAGAGATGTTTTCACGCGTCTGATGTTGTCTTTATGACAATGATGCGAGACAGTTCGGTTAGAGCTCTACTCTTTTAATTATTTTGCGGTTGAATAATTGGAATGGAATGTGGCGACGATCGTGAAAAAAAGGTAATCGAAATAATTTAACGTCAGATTGTCAGATTTACAATATAAAGTTTATAGAATTTATTACGATTTTCCTCAAGATTCAATATAAATATGTATAGGAGGCAAAGTTCACTGTGATTGATTATTCATATACAACGTATAGGCTTATTTTCACTGTGCGTGCGTAGAAAAAAGAAAAAAGAAAGAAAGATACGACATTTTACATACTATGTATAGAAACTTTTACGCACTCGGCTAATAACACAACTTATATTTACAAATAAGGTATTCAGAATCACTTTGAATTTGCTATGCCTTTCTTTATCGAGTGTAAGATTTACAGTCGAAATTTCGGGACAGGGAGAGAAAAAAAACGTTTTTTTTATTACAAAAAAAACTTACAATAAAAAAAGGCAAAGCAAAATTCTAACAGCATCCATTCTAAAAGTAAATTGTATTTCCATCTTGAAAGAAGAATCTATGGAATCAGTTATGTACACGTTAAATCTATAATTATATAGATAAAGGCAATTCATTGCGTTTCATGAGAAGAGGCCTAATGACAAGACTTTCTTTGAAAGAAAAAGTTTTGCTTGTAGAAAAAAAAAGAAAGAAAACGAGAATTTTTACGATAAGAAAAAATAATTGATTTTTTTTTGATTCAGTAGGAACGAAATATTTTTGTACATCACTAAGAGTATTTAAAAAAAAATAATAAAAGTCCTAATCTCACAAATACACTAAATAAGCCTTAATGTTGGTGTCGCATAATCGCGTTGATTTTGAAAGGTTTTCCTAAAGTTAAAATAAAATTAGAAATAAATGGTTTGTTTCGCACATTAGCACACTGATTCGATCCGATATTTACACTTCAAAAATTCATCATTACTAAAAGTTTAATCACCTTTAAAAAAAATCATACAAATTTCAGATTCACCAATCTTTATGTCTTAGATTAGATTCTTACTTTCGTAATTTATTATCTATTCGATTAGGCCTTTTTTATCTTCAAAAAACTCAAACATTATTGGACTAGCTGACGAACATTAAGGCTTTTCAGATAGTAAATTATAATCTGCTGAAAATTATGTTGCAACCGAGGTGCATACATCATACTGACAGAACAGTAAATAATGCAGAGGCAAATTCTATTCACTTTGAATATTATTTTTAAAAAAACTACCATCATTTTTGATGTCCCTAATGTATTTGGCGCCCACTCACTCTTACAAACATCGACAATTAGTAAACAAACTTCTTTGCTATCACCCACACACTGACGCACAATCATCTTATAATTAATATTTATATCCAAAATATTATACATGTAGACGTATGAAGACACAACGTGTGAAAGGATGATTGTCAGTGTAATCATATATCAAAGAAGCTAAAAACAGTCGTTCTCACTCTCGACGAGCTCAATAATGAGCTTCATAAAGGCATCGAAAATTTCATGAAATTTTTTTTTCTAATTTCACCGCGTGCGCACACAGCAGAACGAAGCATGGCAGACATGAATGCTAGTCTCTTATTGATAATGTCACGAATCGAACGATCTTAAATGTTACTTTCTATCCAACGCTAATTATAAATTACGCATTTACCAAATAATTCGCTGGTGAAAAAAATACCTGTTTCTCATGAAAACTCACAATATCTTTGTATAGGCTTATGCCGAATCACTTTGGGAAAATAATTGTCGTTTTAACTGGCGTTAATTAGGCACTCGTAATAAAATTTGGCATACAATATTCTTTCACTTGCTCGAAAGGTAAAAAATATGAAATATAAATCTTGTTCCACCTCTTAACTCCTTCTCAAGTTATTGTCGATATGACGAACATCTTCCTAGAGATCAGATTTATTCTGCATAGCTTCGTCGGAACCGTTTCTGTAGTGACCGAAAATATAAAATCATCAAAATGAATTATACTCGAAAATTTTGACATTACTGGTTTATGCTTGAACTGTTAAATGTAAGGAAGCAAGCTTGATTATTGAGTTATATGGATGAATCAATCGGCAAGTTTTTGTTTACTTTTTAGCAATGTATAAGCCTTTGTTGTTAGGTTCGATTGTAGGAAACATTATCTCCGTACGATATTTATTAATAAAAAAAGCAACTTATTTTATATAATTACAATTTTTTTTAAACAAATAAACTATGTTACATACAAAATCGATTTTTTTGCAAATTTTTTTTGTGAAAAATACTGATTGAAAATATTGTAATGTCTATAATCTAACAATGAATAAATCGCCAGCGAATATAAATCCATGTAAGAAGTATAAAATAGATTCGTTTTCAGTCAAACTATTTTTTTCAGATATTTCAAGCTGAAGCAAAACAGATTACAAAAAGTAAGTTTATAGCAATTTTCTAAGCTAAATAGATAAATAGAGCCAATTTAACGCAATAAGATTTCGTTGGCAGCTTGACGTCAAACGAAAACCCTACAATAATACTCAACTGTAAATGGTTGAGTAGACATTAGGCCTTGTTTTTCTTAAATTACCAAAACAAAATGTAGTTTTGATAATCAAATTATCCGTTACTATCAAAAATACAAAAATTGTAATTAGTTGGATTTCCGGATACTTGATACGAGCAAAAAGACGGTTTAGACCGTAAGAGCTCTTACAAAATTTCACCCATATGCGTGTTATGATATGTATTTTTGTTAGGTGAGATATTTTTTTTTGCAGAAAACAGTGGCAGCATCGTTAAATATTCACTTCGTTGAAGGAAGCAGTCCATGACAGAGGCAAAGTATCCACGTATGAGCCGGATGACCACAAATAATAATAGTATCTATTTTTAACGCTGGTCGAAAATAGAAAAACAACGACGATCGCTTTTCTGATGAAACGCGTAACAGATCACTTTGTGGCATTTGGCTACACACAATATCGCAAGACACTATTAGGAGCACCTACTCATCAACGATGTACATCCACACAATACCGACAAATGATTTGTTAGGCAAACAAGACACTGCACAAGACAAGTAGGCGAAGTGATGAGTTAGAACACAGACGCAGATATGTATGCGTTTTCGTGGCGTGGCTTATTTTGCTTTTTTTTTTAGTTGCGAATAGGTGGAAAGATATGTAATTACAACCTTCGAAGCGAGGCCATACTGAGAGTACTGCATTTTGCCTTGCGCGTCGGCTGGACCGACATGGGCGCAACGAGCATATCGCCTCGCGACGGTGTGCCCGAACCGTTACTTCCCAATTCCTGTAAAGACACACAGAATCATCATTTGACGAGACAATCTATTAGTTGGATGCATGAACAACTTTTTTTCCACTAGAGATTGTTGAATAATTATCAGAATTTTACAATCGTTCAAATACAAAAAGCTTTGAAAAAGTTGTGCATGTTAATACATCTACAGTACACATATAACTACTAGAAAACAATATACTTTTACTACATCGAAATTCTTAGAATTTTTTTAGAATGCATTCTCAGAACTCCGATTTAATATTTACAAACGTAATAATTCGCCCTGTACCAAAACCAACATAAAACATAAAAGATAGTGAAATAAACAAGAATTTTTTTTTGCATCAAACACAGGTGTATTTCTAACGTATGAAAAACTAGAAAAATAATAGAAAATATGCGCGTATCCAACACGCAATTTTTAATTTACATCCATATTTGCGATGCCCGACTGTACCAACTGGAAATGAATTTGCTAATCATAAATTATAACGAGTGATGTATAAAAAAAACAGACTATATTTATCCTTAAAGTTATGTTTCTTTATCTGACAAATGGTTTCGCAATATTCTTTCACAAATAACTGATAATCGCAAAAATTATTCTATTTCAAGATATGTAATTAACATTAAGAAAAATATAGTTCCAATCTTCGCTTCTTGGCAAATTAATCATCTATACAACTAGTTGTTGAACTATCGCCAGTCGAAACACTATATATATATGGTATTGCAATTAACGTACAAAAAAAAAGTTTCTTTTTTCCATTTTTTTTTAACAATGACAAAAGTAAGAAAAAAATCAATATTAGACTTTAAAGCCGTAACGCCCTTATTGTCTAACAACTAACAACCGATCGGTCTACCATTCAAACTATACTTACTGAATAAAGTACAAAATATTCCTTTCGCATTTCCATTTGATGGCATGCGCATAAAAGTTCATGGCTTACTAAACACTCGTATCGTACGTTTTCTTGTAAAAAAAGAGCTTTGAGATGTATGTTATATTTTTAAGAATGCACGTTCAATCGCCGATAGATGGTATAAAAATATGTAAAACTTTTTCAAAAATGTTTTAAAATAATGTTTTATACCATTTATCTCCATAGACAAGCTGAGCTAAGCTTTTTTATGGAGTATTTTTTAGCATTCAAATAATCATACATCTTAATGCGAAAAATAAAAAAAAAGAAGCTCCTATTACTCTCTTTCGTATAAAGTTCATTGTATTAAACACTGTACATTGTATTCTATTACTCACTGAAATAGTCATTGTACAGAGTAGACATCTGAATAGAATTAATCAATCTATTTATGTAGCAACAAAAAAAATTACAGAATCCAGAACGAAAAAAAAAAACTACGTTCAATCTCGCAGACTCGCATTTGGTTAAGCATGTACAAAGAAAGGTGTTATACAGCATCTGCGAATTTAGGAAGAAAAAAAATCCGATGCGAGTAAGCGTAAAGCCACACTACTGTAACGATTAATCACTCAGTGTGTTTGTTTAACTAACGTTAATGTTGTTGCAACTAGCAAGGCGCATCTGGGCGAGTTGGTGACTCGCCGGGGTCAGGCTAGTTGTCGAGCCGAACGGCGACATCATTGTTGACACGGCGCGCTTCAACTTGCTCGGGGTCTTGTTGAAGCTGAACGTACGCTGGATATTCTTTTTTGTCCGTGTCGCGAACCTGTAGCACAAAGGAAAATTACGTCAATTATGGCATAATGCAGCGAGTATCAACACTTAATATAAATGCAAACGAACAACTTTGATGTCCCCCTTAAGATTTTCAATCTCTATTTACAAATTATCAACACTACGTATTTTTGCAGTAAAATAGATTTTATAATTATGTTTATTTTGAAGTAATTCAAACTTTGTATCGTAAATTGATACTTCAAATTGAAATAAGTAGTATATCAATCACTGTTGATATTCAATAAGAAACTTTTTAAAGGAGGAAAAGAAAGTTCTATACAAACAATAGGGTGTTTGCAACAAAGTTGTTAAATTGTGAATCCCAAAACGCAGGAAACCAGTTCAAGTTCAATAGCAAAAACTTTTTTCAAATTTTTTCAGGAAACTGAACGAATTTCATGTGTGTAAAATAATTAAACTTGTTAAAGAAAACTTGCGAAAAATCAAGCCATTACATGCGGAATTTTCATTCGGGAATTAAGCAACAACAAAAAAACTGATAAAATTAATGTCCTACGGTAAATTAATTAAAGAAAACTGTGGAAAAGCTTGGGTTTAATAGTAATTACTTCTTGAACTGGTCACACCATAACCAAAGCAATTCAAACTTCCGTAAAGTTTGTTAAAAAATATTATGTGATGGACTCTAAAAGCAATGGGGTGAGGAAAGTGGACAGAAGCGAGTAAAATAATGTTTTAAACAGCCTGGTGCGGAAACTGACGGTAGTGGGACATGTAACGTAGTTTCACACATGCTATTGAGTAGGAACACATACGGGTCCATATACTCCAGGTAAAAATTATGAAATAGGCTCCTGCAACCAAACGTATCGTCGCCCCATTATTGTTTTGTTACATGCAAACAAAGTTCATAAAAATTTTTTATTTTTCGAATGAAGACTGTCCTGAAAACGTCGGTTATTTTTTTTTTTTTTTTTCAAATACACTACTTTGCTAAATTCTTTAAGATCCACTGAATTGAATAAAGAAAAATAATTTTCTAGCCCTCAATAGTTGGCATCAGTTTAGATGGTAAGTAATAGATAGAAAGTTATAGCTACGAAATTTCCAACATTTTTACAAGAAATCTGTTAAAATTATCCAAATAAAACCCAAGATCGAACTTATGTCTACGTAAAATCTAAATTGAACTAGTTCTACAAAACATATTGATAAGAATTTTGTAACGTTACTCACTTAAATGCTTTACTTAGTGTTCCTAATGCTACATCACTAGTATTTATTTCAAGCTGATGAGAATCAAGAGTGATTAAGAATGTATCCTAAAAAATAATTCATCATTAGTTAACGATATTGATAGTTATTGATTTCGAAATTTTTTGAATCGATTGTGATCGTCTGAAATAAAAAATCTTACCGCATCAGCTTTACAAACAGTATTAGCTATTTGTCGGCACAAACATCGCAGGTAATTCGTTTTGTTTACCTCCTCGTCAGTAATTGTGAAAGAATACAACTTCTCTCTCAACTCTTGGTTACTTCGTACCATTAAAGCGAATACATTTCGACATTCTGAAAGAAAAGAAGAAAGAGTAAATATAACTTTGCAAACTTACCGTATTTTTTGCAAATGGCGTAGGAAAACAAAATAAACTCACCATCAGTTTCTCGAATATCCACAACTTTCTTAATGGTACTAAGCGACAACATTTTAATATGTTTGTAAGGCTTGCCACTCATCCTGACAGTGTGCAGTCCATTGACCGTGTTGGGACTCTTCATCGAGTTGAAGGCCTTGGAGCGTTTCTTGCAGATCTCCAATGTGTCGGTGAAGAGAAAGAGAACGAGATGATCGCCACGGCCGCTCAGTCCCTCGCTCAATTCCTGCACGTCGCACTTGCCGATGAACGAGCGGTGCGAGGACACCAGATGCGGCGGGCAATTGTCGATCTCGTTAAATATATCAAACATTGCTAGCTGACCCTCAGTCTTTCGTTTATCCTCGTTAATGTAAGTCATAACTTCCTTAATGCTATTTAACGACTGCTCTAATGCATTGTGATCGGGATTTTTCTTGTCGGTGTGCTTCAGAATATCTGCAAAGATTTATCAATTTGTATTTATTGCCTTTAATATTTGTACAAAAAAATTTCATTTTTTTGAAATATTTTTTACGTAACACTCACCATTCAACAATAAACTAATACTGGGAAGGCGCTGAACCGGTTTGATCATCAACTCTTTCAAACTTTGCCTACCGCACTCTGGCTTGGTCTGACATACTTTGAGAAAAGCATGAAACCTTGGTTTGTTTTGATCGCACTGATCCAACATTTCTTTTGTGTTTTCGAAGAAATTGACATATGGAGGATAAGCTTTTAACAAATCTTGCGAGTACTTGAGAATAATCTGGCCTATACTAGTGTCTTCTCTCCAATTTGTTGCACAGAAACGCAACTCTTCCAGCATCTTTTTGTGCACCTCGTAGATCGGTGGAAAATTGCCGAAGATTATTTTGGCTTCAGTGGTGTTCAAAAGTCCTTCCTTTTTCTCGTCGACATCTTCCAGAGGCTCTTTGAACAGCTGTACAAATAAATCAAGTTTAAAATTACATTATTCCAATTTTTTTCAAATAGTTATAAATAATTCAAATATCATAAGATACTTACAGTCATAATCGTACTGAGAATCCCAACGTAATTTGACTCAGTTTGTACAAGCTCCAGAAAGACTTGATGCCGTGGGGAAAGAGTTTTTCTGACGGTTTCTGTGTCCACAGCCTCTACCTCTGGAATATCTGTGATTTAACAATTATTCATACTTTAAGGTCTTCCCTCGGATGGTCCAAGGTTATGTTAAAAAAACACAGGAATTTAAATTTTAATTCTTTGAGACAGGTTTTCATTTACAAAGCAATCTCTTTTTGAGATATAAACCACGATACTTTCAAAGAATTAAATTGAAAATTATTTTGTAAAGTTATTGTGCACAAAAAGCATTTAGTTTAGTGAACCATAGAAGGAAGACGAGAAATTACTATAAAGTCTACAGAATTAACAGGTCAATGTAGAAAACAAAAGTAATAAAAGAGTTTGGTCGGGTAACGACATTAAAGTGGAGAAGAGAGTAAGTATAGCGTCGCAAGCAAAAGAGCTTAATTGAAAACAAAAATCAACTCACCATCCAACAGCTGATTTTCTGGACTGATAGTGCTGTCGAGAAGACTACTGTTTATACTGAGGAATCCTTCGCTAAGGCTCGATCGCCTCTTGTTGCGCGACGCTGGTGAGCTGGTGCCATTCTGTGCAGCTTCAATTACCTCTGGCAAACGTTTGCGCTTACGTTGCTTTGACGCGGACGACGGTGTGTTCACAGGCTGACTATTCCTACGCGCCGAGACGGACGGCGACATCAAACGCTCCAAGTACTGCAAGATTAGCAATTCACTTACTCCGGCTGTTTTTTTAAATTAAATATTGAATGATTTTGTTTTAAACTTACTTTGTCGAACAGATACTCGTCCTCATCAACAGCAATTTCATTTTGTATAGAGGTCCAGAACCATTCAGCTTTGACGATGCGTGCTCTTTGCGAGGCGATGTCTGGCAAACTATTGACGTTCGACTCGTCGACAACCTGCGATAAGATTAACATGTTAATTAAACACGTTCTCGATATAAAAAATTTCAAACGTAAGACAGTCACGAGACAGCACAAGTTTTGAAGGAGTGTTTTTATTATTTTTATGGACGGTGGAATGTTGCTGTTAGAGAGTGAGGGATGGAATATGCAGACGATGAACCCATAACCTCGTGTTTATATGGCGATGATTCTTTTTTTTTTTATTGCTGGGACAAACATATAATGCAAGCTTAACGTTCTTGTCCTAATGCACTTCCAATTTTTTGCTGCTTCTTGTCAAACATAACTAATGAAAATTTACGAATGTATAACCGTTTAAGCTCACAATGAAACACTGATCACTTTTGAGATTTTACCGTGGTTTGTCTATTTTCTTTTTAAACAGCCAACAGATATCTTGAAATCTCAATCATCTGTTGACTGTCCAAATGAGAATTCAGTCAAACGCATCAGCATCATCTCCGTCGCGCAAAAGTATAACTTTGTTGAAAATCTGTACCACAAGGAAAGACTTGTCCTGCATCCTTCTGAAACTCCTCTTCTTGACCAAACTGCATTCGCCATGTAGCTTCGACACTCTCGCCCGGCAATCGTCGTCCGCAGCCAATCTCGCAACTTTCGCCGGCACGGGTAATGGACTTGGCAATGGTGTGTACTTCTGTCGGCTACATGTACTGTAAGTGTCATCCTGTTGTCGTCGCGGTGTGTACTGCTTGAACGTGGACGGAAAAACGATCTCGCTGATTTTGGAGAGCAGCGCCGAGCTCTGTCTCAGAGCCTTCGAGAAGGTTTTGCGTGTTTTTTTGCCGCCGCTCGGTGTTGTCGTTGCTGTTGTCGCTGTACTGTCGACTGCATCGAAACTGGCGCTCGGTTGATAGGCCGTTCGTTTTGCAAGTGGAAAACGAAGCTTCGACTCGCTGCTACCGCTCGGGTTAAGTGTCTTCGATATGGTGTTGCACGACGTGGATCTGTTCCATCTGATGTAGCGACGCGGCTTCTTCGCGCTCGTGAACGTCATCGTCGAGCACGAGCGAGTGTTCTTCAACGGTGTGTTCTGTCTCTCGTACTCGAGTTTTGATATCAGCGACGTGGTTTTTCGCACGACTCTGTCGTCTTCCACGACGGAGTCGACTTCCATCGTACCATCCGTAGTGACGGATAGGTCGTCAAGGGATTCCACGATACTCACTGTATCTTGAGTATCGTCTGCATCTTTCTCGCTGAGCTCCTCGAAAGTCGTGGCGACTGACTCGGCAGATGGACTTGGCAAATCGTTGGAGTAGTCCATGCAAATCGCAGAATCTTGACTCACGTTCTCGCGTGGTGCGATCTTCAGATAATCCGGGCGATGATGATGATTCTTGCGTTTGCTGATGTTGAGTAGACGCGACGCGAATATCGACTTCGCCGGCGAGGGTATGGTGTTGGTGTATGGATCGTAATAAGCGAAGGAATAGGGCAAGGAATTGCTGTTTCGTGCGAAAGCGATGTCGATGTGCAAGCTCTCGCGTGGGAACTTTAGGTATGTTAGCGGCTTTCTCGCTCTGTCGGTTATTCTATAGCGATTCTTGCCCAAGTCTATTACCTAAGCGGGGTGCGGGAAGCAGGACGAAAGATTGATAGACAAAAAAAAAAGATAAATTAGAGAAAAAAAATGCGATTATAGTTGGAAAATATTTATGAGGACTGTTGTAAAATGATTTGAGTATTATTTACTTGAGTGAACGAAAGAAATGAAATATCAAGTCGAAAGTGACTTAATTCTATATCGCCTCTTTTTCTACTTGTCGTGTTACGCATTTGAAATGATAAATTGAATGATTATTGCTTCTGCTTACCACGTGGGTGCAATTTGGATCAATTATTTCAGTTGGCTCCCCTCCTTGTTGCACTAATACTTCACACATGTGGTTCTTCTCTTCCTCTGGGAAGCCGTAGAAACAGATCCGAGCGCCAAAGAACAATTTTAATTTGTGTGTGGTGAGCTACAGATTGAGCAACGCAAATCATCATTATAAATGTCTCACACGTTGAGAAAAATAACTAAGTTAGCGAAATAATTTTGTTCACCATGTCTTTGTTACTACTATAAGAAGAAATGTCATCCTTAGCATCCCATAGAGCAGTTACCCAATTACTGGACATAATTGGGATATTGAAACAGTCTGCATACCTATACTTTTTACCTCCACAACAATTCGCTACGAGATGTGTTATCTTTTCACCCATTTCTTTTCTAATGCTACCACCCATGTGATGTATTAAGGTGACAAGCTTTGTCTAAAAAATTTATTAAAAATAAATCATTAAAATTCAGTTAACACAATCTATAGAATAGTTCAATAGATACATATGAAAGTTTTGTACAAAAGTTACAAGCTAATTGTTGATTACTCAGTTCACAGAGTACTTACCAATTCCTCCTTTTTTCGAAAACCAGTAAAGACAACAATTTGCCCGAACATAGCCTGTGTGTACATTGGTCGGTTAATGCTAGGTAACGATTCTTTCTTCTCCGCCAGTTGTAACAAAGCTGTTGGCCCCAAAATCCTGTAAACAAGAAATAAAATATATAACCATTAAATATAATTCATGAGACATTTGCTTCTTGAAAGCAACAGGTTAAGAAAGTGAAAAGGTCAATTGAACTCACCTATGTGCAGTTTTATGCAGCAGGTCATATTCATTTCCCTCAAACTTCTTTAGTATAAAATATGTGCAGTAAGTAGTGTCATCTATATACTCTACACCAGTCTCAGACTTCAGAACAGGAACACTGAACTGTTGAGCTGCAGCGCCCAGTGCAGGATCCTCGCTGGCAGAACCAACGAGACATATCCTTTTCTTACGAGGTATATAAGGTAGATCTGCAAATGAATAGCATTGCAACAATCAATTGTAAATCTTGATCTTTCGTAGCTATGATATATTCACATTTGTTGAGCTGTTTGAGCCACGTGGAAGGTGAAAAATGTTTACGTGTACAAAGTGAATGCACAATAGTTCCACAACAAAAACAATGAATAAATGATAAGTAAATAGGATCAAAGTAAACAGCATAATGCAGTTTCTTTTCATAACCATTGAATTTGCAAAATATATCCATATCAGTTTTATGTATACTCAGCAACCTCTCAATTTTTGAATAATAAATATTGTATTGTCAGTATAATTGTTTACCTCTAATGATAACTAGTAAGAACATTGAATCCCATCAAGGGGAATACTCTTACAAGAAATACTATTGCCCAAATGTTTCAGGCAATAATATCTTGTACTAACACATCAGTAGCATTGCTAATACTCTGAGTCGTGCAACATAATTCAACAATAACGTTTGTAGTTCACTATTAATAATCTAACTGCTTGACAAAACTCTCTCAGTGTTACAAATACGTCTCGAAATTGCGAAAACCACGAACAAACAAGTATATACAGAGGCAAGAGAGAGACTAGGAAATTTAGGGCCAGAAACTGAAGGTCACTGGACAAACAACACAACAAAGAAATGAAATGCTTCGAGATGGTTATCTATGTTGTCTGCATATTTAGAGCTGTACAAAAATAAACTCTCATGCCCAAGACTACTCAAGCGTCAAGATTACTCACTCATTTTCGAAAAATTGTATTCTATCGCGAACGAAACGTATGTAGCTATTGGTCAAGCTTACGTTAATTTTATTGAATTACAGTCAATTACGATAATTGCTTAAACATTACGTTATCGCTTTCGGCATATTAGGTTATCGAATGTTTTCCGTTAATTTTCGCTAAATTATTATTCGAATATATTTAATTCATCGAATATATTCAATTCACGAACAAAATGAAATAATTTGACGAAAGTCTCACGTAATATCCGAAGATTGAGACAATGACATAATAATAAATGAAATCGCGACCAGCATGGGGACAATGATATAACCAGTTTTGAAACCAAATGCGATCATATTTGCCGATTCTATAATTAGCGCGGTATTTCTATTTATAATAAATACGTGATTCACGGTGCAATATTTTGTTTGAAAAAGCCCAATAAATAATTCAATTGAATCCTTAATACTCTCTCGGTATCTCTCTATAAATGCCCGAAAGCACAACTAAAATAAACTAGTGCTCCCAATTTGTGATCCTCGCTCTCTTCGAAATAAACAAACCATCGTTTTCTCTCTCTCTCTCTCTCTCTCTCCCTCTCTCTCTCTCTCTCTCTCTCTCTCTCTCTTTCTCTCTCTCTCTTTCGGATAGATCAACCACTATGTATACGTGTAGTAAATCGCTCGTATCCCTCATAAAAGTGAGTAATCCCGCATTTTTTTCGTCCCAACGTGATTCACTTATTGGCTTCGAAAAGAAAAAACACACACACAAATCACGCGTTGCGAGGGCGCACGTTAAAGCCGGCAGTGATTTTCTTTTTTCTCGAACACACGCAGGTGTATCATCATCTCGAAGAAAGTGCGGGCGTATGTATAGAAACAAAAAAAAAAAAGAAGAGAGGAAGATCGACGCTCGATGATGGGCACTTACATTCAGTCTTGACGGCCTCCTCACTATTTATATCGCTCGTACTGCTGTGCACGCTTCGCTCTTCCATTTTGGCCGCTTGTACTCTCCGCTGCTTTGGCGCGCGAGAGAATTTTTTTTCTTCTTTCTTTCTCTCCTCCTCCTCCACCACCTCCACTCTAGATATCTATCCCTGCAAAAATAAAAAAATAAACGATAAGTTTAATCATCTACGATCGAAACTGTTTTGTCTGGGTGTAACATTGATAATCGGTTGAGAGAGAGTTTCGTTTCGACAGTGGAAAAACTGAGGTAACGTGCGAGCCACGTGCATTTTGCAAAAAGCGATTCGCGCGAGAGAGAGTTCATTGATTGATATATATCTTCTATTATGACGTGCGAGAAAGAGCGCGGGAGGTGTCTACATTTAACGGCAATGACGTCAGACATACTACTGTCTTTTGGGAACCGCTTAGAGATACTTAAAAGACGATCGAGAAAAAAAATTTTTTTTTTTCATTTCTTTTATTCGCCGTCATCACCGATAATCAAAATTTATCCGACTTTTGTGTTTTTACGTTTTACGTAATGTAATGCTGCGAAATTAGTTCCTTATAGGAAATACATACCCTTGAGAAAATACTTCGAGCGAATACGTTCTCATTAAAAAAAAAATAATTGGTGTCCCTCGGTATAAAAGCGCGCGCGGGCGGGTATGAGTCGCGAGAGCGCAACGCGCTCGTATCAGTCGGTCTGCAAGTGTCTCGGGAAAGATTGCTGGTATTCAAAGCTCTGTGCAAATACAAGCGTGGCATTCTTATCATTCCTTGCATTTATTGTACTTGCTAAGCGATTCTGTGGAAGAGAGCGAAAAAAAAAATGATAAAAGTTTGATATCTCAATATAATCGTTCGACGACTTTCAACGATCGTTAATTTTTCCCAGTTGGCTTTGGAATTTTTTTTTTCCTTTTTACGTTTAACAGATAAAAGCGCAATTTTGAAGACCTTACACGTTGATGTTGAGTAACGATACTTAATGAGTGCAGTTTATCGACGTCTATATTCTTTTTTTTTTACGAGTCACACTGGCTAATTTTCTTTTACGCAGCAAATACGTTCTCGTTTATTTTTTTTTTCTCTGTAAGTGCGAAAACGTATAGCGTTTTAAATTGTTACTCGTCAAGGTATCACTCGATCAAAAATGTATACGATTGCTCGTCTTAAATCGGCTGAACGCGCACGACAACAACAAACGTAATAGTGCCTTTTGTGTCGCGGTTGACGGCTGTTTTTTTTTCTTCTTTTTTTACAGAAATCTAATCTAAACACACGACGACCGATCCGTCTGCTGCGCGATCGAGCTTTTGTTGACTTTGAAAAGAAAATTAAAAAATTTGAATGTCGATGTTACTTGAGATAATACACTCTATTGAGTAACTCGTTTCTTTGACATTTTTTTTTCGACAATACAAAAAAAAGTTACGGATAGAGTCGCGCTCGAAAATAATCGTTCAGTTTGAAGAGAAAAAACATAATAAATAAAAATTCTTCGATATTGCGCGAGTAACGTCAACAATATCGCGGCTGAACGTTGAAAGTAAACAAGCAAAAGTACTATCGAGAGCAAGTCAACCGGAGGACAATAAAACAGTCTAATCTTGTACAAATTTTGACATAGATTTCTCAAGTGCCTTTGATAATCAACGATTGTCTAGCGCACACGAGGACACGCCGTTTTCGCCGAGATAAGAGAGCGACCGGCTAAAAAAAACACCTTGCTCGCATAATTATTAAGCTCTCTCCATCAATGGGTTTGATTATTTGCCGAAGCCATTAGGCCATAACCGTGAAAGCCAAACTCTTTCGTCACATCAGAAATGGCTCGAATAAGCCCGCGCGCGAATGTGTATGTGTGTGCGTATTTGAAAACAACGCTTGCTGCTACGCCGAGAGTGAGACACAAGCGAAAGAGATAACGGCCGGACGACTATGTATATACGATCGTAATCATCAGTAGGCATCCCTGTCCTCGATCTCATGACATCATGGCCTGTTTGCAGCTCAGCCGTTGCGTTCGACAAAACACTAGATTATTCGGCACGTGAAAAACTTCACAAATAAACGTGACGTCATGTTCTCTCTCACACACACCACCGCCACCAGGACGAAAACGAAGGAAAGAAAAAATTTCTTTTTTCGATTCACCTGTTCTCAGCAGGTGGTAAAGAGAGAGAGAGAGAGGGAGAGTAAGTGTGCGAAAGAACCTAAGCGCAAGGTTAACGTCTCGCGAAAGAGAAGGAAAAAGGAGAGAGAGAGAGGAAAAAACGGCCAATGTTCTATATATACGTACGGAGCCGTTACGAGACGCTGTTGCTGCTGCCTCAGCTAAGTGGCGATAAAACCTCGTTGGAGATGCACCTCCGCGGCATCGTGCACCACCGCCGCCGCCACCAACACCATGCACACCAGAAACAAAAACACCAAAGCACTTTTTTCGCGTTCACCCGACGGCTCTTGAGACGATTAAATTCTTGCACTCGCGATCACCCCGCAGGAAAACGTTTGTCTCTCTCACTCGCAAGTTATATTTGTGGCATCTCTCGCGCGCGAGCGCCTGTACGCTACTCTGTCACAACTGACTGAAGAAAGAGAGAGAGAGAGAGAGAGGGAGAGACAAGACGAGGAGGTTAGGTGACTGCGGGCGCCACTAACTACTGTTGTTTGCCGACGAGAGCGAGGCCATCTTTAGCGCGAGCACGAACGAACGACTCATTCTCGCGCTCTCTCTCTCTCGCTCTCTGCCTCGCGGGGTGGGGATGTTATTGCCCCCACCAACTCACTCGCGACCACGGGGATTTATTAATCTGTTAGTGTTAACCTTTAACGGACGATTCACTCTTAACTAAGCTGCCGAGGTGGATGGGTTATTTTCGAGTTGAAAGGTTGACTCGATGACTTGTTGATACTTACTATTTCGTTGCAAATCCAGCTTTTACGAAATTATTACGTGGAAATTAATCAGTTTCGCGATTAATCGTGGCTTCATTTTTGAATCGGCTCATCCGCAAGGTTGCGGCAAACAGAACTGCGGTCACGTGACCTTTGTTTGCCTCCACTTTTGTTGGCGGCGATCGACCAATCGTAGCCCTCAATGACATTTGAATTTTTGAACACTATCCGTTCCTCGAAGATGACTAATGTAAAGGGGAAAACAATAAAAATGCCTAACTTCCACTCTATGGGTATTCTACATAAAAATTCTCAGAAATATTTTCTTTTTTTTGGCTTGAGAATTGGAGGAAACTTAGAAATCGTAAACTGGTGGGAGTATAATTAAAATTTTTTTGATGTTATAAAAAAAAAACTACACTAATAAATATTTTCAAGAAATATCTTTCTTGTGTAACTGATTTTATAATTTTAAATAACTATTCTTTTATCGTAATATTATTATATAAAAGGAATAATGTACACGATACATCTATTACATAGTCATATGCATAAATTATACAAAAATTTGAACTATCATTATTTTATTTAACAGCGTATTTCGATTTGAATACTCTGACTGTATTGTCAGCACCTCCAGATACCAGAAACTTTGGATTAGACCAGTTACAACTCATTACTTTATCTTCATGTCCAGTGAGGTCAAATAGTGGAGCTTTGGGACTATAAACCAAATGCAAAAATTAATTACAGTTGGTGATAAATTTATGATTCATCTACAAACCTTCTAGTGTCCCATAATTTAACATTATTGTCATAGGCACCAGACATGAAAAGATGCTCTTCAGTTGTAGACCAGCGAACTGCCTGTACCCATTGTGTATGTGAGGTAAATATGGATTTCACCACAGTACCCTCTGAAATATGAAAAATAATTCGATTGCGATAAACCATAATAGGTACTGTTGTGAAAAACAAGATACACACCTGTTGAACGTGGATCATACAATCTTACATGTCTATCTGCTGATGCAGTAACAAGTGTCCTAGATAGACCAGAATAGTCAACATCGAAGAAACTTTTATTTCCCATTAGTTCATGCTTGATTCCTCCTAACTCAGTGTCCCAAATTTTTAATGTGTGATCCCAAGACGACGTTACTATTTCAGTCTTATCCGACCAAACAACACCACTTATTGCTTCCTTGTGAGCTTTCATGGTTCTTAGAGGTGCCTAAAATTCAATATAAGGTATTAATTTATAGCTTAGTCTTAGTATGTTAGTATGTGAAATACTTTTCATTATGGTACTTACTCTTGTTTTACTGCATTCAGTCTTTTTCCTTTTTGATACAGATTCACCATCTTCATTTTCATCTTGTAAAGCTGGGAAATTATGAAATTTTTTTAGCTAGATTGTCTTCAAATTTGCATAAATATTTTGTTACTAAATACTTACAAGTCGACCAAATTTTCAACATTGTGTCCCAAGAACCAGTAGCCATTAGATTGCTTGTAGTATTCACTCCAACAGCTTCCAAACCACGTTCATGTCCTTTGCAAATGTGAATACTTTCCACAGAGTTATTCTCAACATTCCATTTCCACAAGATTGCAGTTTGGTCATGTGATGCACTGGAATATACAAATGTCAAAGTATATATTGATTGATTTTTGGAAAACAATAAATAAACATTGCACACAAGTAAATACCTTACAAAAGTTCCCGTTTCACCATCTAATGATATCCAAGCTACTGCTTTTATAGGTGAACTATGTCCTGGAATGGTTAAATGATGTTTTCCTTTTGCTGTCCACAGGTGTAGTGTATTGTCATAACATCCACTTAGGATCCTAAAATAGTATTTGGATTATTAAGCTATCCGGGCATACAGATAAGAAGATACCCTTATTTGAAATAAGACATATAAAGTAAAAATACCATTTTTCACATACTGCAACTGCAGACACCCAGTCATCATGTATGAGGCAGTCTTGAGGTTCTGGAGGAGGATGTTTTACAATATATTCTACATTGATTACTTCTTCTACTGAAACACCTCTTTCTCCAATATGTTCCGCTAAAGAAGTTCTCAAAAACTCAGAACAAACCAGAAAATCAAATTCTACTTCATGGCTGATACCACTTGGTTCTGTAATAGATGTTGAATATTAGAAATATGATTGTTTTAGTGCAAGCACAGCTTTTGATGAAATTAATTACCCTCTAAAAGTTTATTCACAAGTGCATTTAATTCTGATGCAAGCAATGTAGCAGGCACTGAATGAGGGGTATCTGGAACAGCATACCTAGAAAAATATCATAATTAATTATGAGGTAAATTTTTGTACGAAAGAGATTATTTTCTATATGTAAACCTCTTGTAATATACAAAATTGATTCATAACATAACCTCAAAAAATTAAAAAACTAATATTTCTGTAGAAAGATAGCTGTTAAAAATGCACCTAACGAACGTGGAATGATAATTAATTATATTATCTTTTTAAATAACTTACTGTCACTTGATGATCAAAATTATTACACTAAAAATATCAATAACGATAACTCGTACTAGCATAACCTTTCGCTGAATTCTAGTAAATAAACGGAACCAAAAAAATACTTACTGTTGTTGTTTTGTAACAAAACGAATTTGAATTTGTGGCGTATCGCTATCTGCACTTTTACTAGCCATTCTGATGATTTAAACACTTTTTAAACAATGCTTTATTATAACCCCACATGAAATGCGTTTGTAAACCGTACACCGATACATGCGGTTTCAAGTCTACTCTGCAACGGTACCATAATTTACACAATTCTGTGTTTCAGAAAGAGATAGTCATATGCCAAACACAATGGGCGCAACAGAGACAGACAACAAAGAAGCCTACTGCGCACAAGATTTCATGCTTCCATTGTACAACGAACCTTCGCACCCACACACACAGTTGCGCAGTGTTATTGCGCGAAAGAGCGCGTATGTGGTAGTGACGATTGTCAATCGCGTCAGCTGTTCAATTTTTGAGGTTATGTTGAATTTGTTATAATTGCTATTTTTTGCAATTTATCGATGTTTGCCACGGGAAATGTCCTCCGATTCGGAAAAGGCGGACAGTCGTACGCTACTTGAGCTGAAAAAGCACATCAAGGCCGACGCCAAAGTTCACATTCACAGCTGCTTGACTCGCGTCAAAGAGAACCAACAATGCTGCAAGCGCTTCATCAAGGCTGGTGGCCTCAAACTCCTGATACATCTTCTACGATATCAGGACCAAAAGGTCATCAATGCCGCGCTCAGTATCCTTGCAAATGTCTGTCTCAATTTGGACGTGAGGCAGCAGGTCAGTGGCAATTTGCTCAACATTTTTCCTTTCTTTGTCTTCGATGAACACTTGTATGGGCTTAGCATAAACTGTATATCTATATATGTGTGTTTATATACTTCCCACTGTTATGTCATCATTTAGTCTCTGTATTTGAAAGTTCGTTGTGTCATTTGATAATGATGCAATGATGATTGTTTTTTAGGTGCAAGGTACCAACATTGTATCCTATACATTGTGGATTTTAAATAATCTTGAAGTGGGTGACACTTTGCACTGTCGAGCTTGCAGACTCATTGGTAATCTGTCGGACTGCAGTTCCTACGCCAAAGCATTTTACGATGCAGGTGCTATACAATCATTGCATTATGTCTTGCGCACAAAGGCTAATCCACAAACTTATACAATGGCCGTTAGAGCAATAAGGTTGATCTATCTTTTTTTTTAATAAAAATATTATTCATGTAATTTTTAAAAATTTCCAAAGTAAATTATTCTTTTTATTTTTAGAAATATCTGGAGCATGTACGATGGCAGTCGCAGAAAAATAACAGAGAGCGGAGTTATCAAATCCATAACATCAATCTTCATTAATGCTGGAAAGAAAACTGAAACTAAATACACAGATTTAACAGAAGCCTGCATGAAAGCATTGGTAGCTTTTCTAAATGGCTCTAATTACGAGTGTGCCAATCAAATGATAGGCGAAAAGAAAGAAGGCTTCAGAACTCTGGTGAAGTCTTACGAAGTTCAAAATAAATTAGCGATTAAGTGCGTCTATTATTTGGCCACGATACCGGAATGCAGACCTCTGCTCGGGGACTGCGACGCTGTCGAAGCCACGGTGCTTCTTGTTAAAAACTGTTCGTTTTATTTAAAGGAAATCATAGCTAGTCTCTGTTTGTTTTGTCGCGAAGCGGTTAATCGGATTCGAATACGTTATTGTTACGGTTTGCAAGTTATTCTCGATCTGCTGAGAAGAGACGATCACGAGCGGTATCATCCGTTGTTGTTGCACGGTTTGGCGCAATTCGTTTGCGACGACGACAGTATGTTAATCATGGTGAAGAACGGCCTAGTTGATATTTTGACCAACAAATTGCAAAAAATGTCGATTGACTTACCCGACGAAGCGGATGAGAAAGCAACGCCCAAAAAACGCACGGCAGATCGATCGCCGTATAGAAAAGTCGATGCTAAATATAATAAAACCAATACGGGAAGGTAACGCATACGGACATTACAATTCTGAAGATGAAGTTATTTGACAGTTGATTAACTTTTTATTCTTTTTTTAGGTTTAGTTTGGATTATCCACAAGACGATTGGAGCCCAAAAAGTACGAGAAGCGATTCGTTGACACCGCCAAGTACACCGCCGATGAAACTATTGGGTGACGTTGAAGATACCGATGACGTCGCTGAAGAAAACTACAGTCCCGTATGCAGCGACCACGAGTGGAGTGATCAAGGTATTT
Organism: Galeopsomyia nigrocyanea; assembly: GCA_035047105.1. Classification (NCBI taxonomy): domain Eukaryota; kingdom Metazoa; phylum Arthropoda; class Insecta; order Hymenoptera; family Eulophidae; genus Galeopsomyia; species Galeopsomyia nigrocyanea. The sequence continues at coordinate 2,430,671 of JAWWMK010000008.1, forward strand.
TCGTTAAAAAATCTGAAAATTCACATTTTTTTTTATCAATCTGTTCGCTAACATTAAACGTTATTTAGAACCCCATGAAGAAGTGGAATCGTTAAAAAGTTTTTCTTCCGCAACAATCGAAGTCGAAGAAGCTCAGGAAAAGGTTTCGAAAACCGAATTGAACAAACACATTAATGCGTGGACACTCGTGTTACTCAGTAAACTGAGCTACTCGGACGATCCTATCGACAGGCTCGCCGATCCAGCTACAATTGGGCCTCTTGCTACCTACGTGAAATTAGCGAAAAATCCAAAAGCTTCGCGGATACTCGTTAGGATAGTCAAGTAAGCTTTTTACATCAATGATCTTTTTATCGATATACGAAAATTCAGATCGTTAAACGTGCAATTTTTTCCCCCAGAAACAAATTCTACTTGATGCCGCTGATCAAACAAGGCTTCGTCTTTCAAGTTCAAAATCTGACTGGTCACGAGCAGTACACTCGACAATTATGCGCTTTAGCTGAAACCGGTGGCGCAGTGGGTGAGCTTTCGTCGATTCTGTTGAGAGGTCAAGAAACTCATCGTTCTGTGATCGCCCTATCGATACCATTTCTCATCAAATCCAAAGACCGGCTGCGACAGCTGCTGAAAAATTACGGCGGTCTACCATTGATTTTCGACGTACTATCCGACAGCGAGCACAGTCTACACAAAGAAGCTATTTGGTCGATTTGCCAGCTCGCCGACTCGCTGGATGTACGACCTGACGGGATCGATAAAAATCAGTCTTCTGAGAATGGTTATATCTATCATGATACTAGTCTGGTGAGTAAATTTATTCATGTGCTTGTTTCTTGAAAATAATCTTGACTTCTATGTCAAATACAAAATTACCATTTTTCACTTTTTATTCTTTCAGCTCGGCGTAGAAAATCACGTGAAACCATCGACCGTAACTTTCGAATTGGACGACGGCACAACGGTGGAAGCTTGTCGACGGTTGCTTTGTCAACGATCCGAAGCTTTTTCGGCTATGCTCGAAGGCAACTTTTCCGAATCTGGCAAGAGATGTGTTAAGTTACGGAACACCTCGAGAGAGGGTCTAAATACGCTTCTTCTCGCAGCGAACGGCTCGCACTTTGACCATCGTGCGATAGAATCCTTACTCGACGCTGTCGTTCTTGCCGACAAATTTCTCATGGCTGACATCTCGGAGTTACTTACCGAATGCTCCGTCTCCAAACTCAATTATGAAAATTGTTGTCGAGCTTGGTCGTGGGCACGTACCAACCAGTGCAACGAACTGAAACTTTGCTGCGTCAAAAGCTTTCTCACGACAACCATGACTCGAGCTGAAAGGGTTAGAGCATTCAAGGAGTTTTCGAGCAGCGAAAATTTCAAGGAGTTTTTAGAAGAAATCAAAGAAATCATCAGTAATGTGCTCATACAGCGTTGATAGGGCTTCAAGGTACGACATTGGATAATATTATTAAGGGTACGGTTTTCAAGCACCCTAGAAAGTGGAAAAGTTCACGTGAAAACTTGAACGTGAAATACAGCAATTTCAAATATAAAAACCGGATAGTGGTTTTTTTTAAGCTTGGGAAAAGTTATTCCTGCATAATTGTAGCAAAAATTGAGAAAGTTGCATAATTTTACGAAAGGTTGATTCACTTGAACTTTTCATGCGGTATAAGGATCACGAAAGATTTTGCAGATGACCTTTTTGACACCTACATTTAGAACTGAATTCATGTACATTTTATAAATATGGAGTTTTATTATAAGTCACAAACTTAAATTTGAGTATGATAAAAATAAGAATAATACATTTACTTTGAATAACGTTTGACTCCAAATGCGCGAGACTTTTTCAGAGTTGAAAAGCAGAAGTAAAACTGCACAATGCCATATAAAGTTATATTATTGGTTAAAGCTAAAATTCATAGACATCTAAATAAAAATAATTTGAATGTATACTTGAACACGAGCTTGTATCATATTGAATTTCTTTTTCAAATATGGATGCACTCATTCAAAAGCATATATAAATATTTTATTACATGAAATCTTCAAACATTCTGTGACGTCCTGAGTATATAATACATTTTTTTACGAAATTTACCTTGTTTGGAATCATTCTGATATTTTCAGCATGTGTTACAAAGTAATCTAATCTTTCAAATTATGTTAATTGTATATTAGTCTATTTGTTAAAGAAGAAGTAAATTTATAGCGTCATCAATCACGTAATCTGTCAGTTTTTTAATAAATTTTTTTATTTCAAAGAAACGACAGATCAAAAGAAACTTGTCTCAAAATTTCAATTTGTTAATAATTGAATTTTTCCATGAATTCAATTGCGAAAACAAATCTATGCGAATGTGCTGATAATACTATTGTATATCAACCTTATTCTAAATATCGCTCAGCAATTTAATTATGTCAATAATCCCACTGAGAATAATAAAAGAATCAACGAAACATTTGTAAATAATTTGAGGCCATACAATAATTCGTCTGCGTTGTAAATCAATCGAGTATTCAAGCAATTTTTTTGTTATCCATATAGTGATATGAAAAATTCTTATCCATACATAAGTTAATATGTTCTCTGTTATATCGATTTAATTAACATGTTGGAAAATTAGTGAAAAAAATAGAATTAAAATATTAATTTACTTGTATATTTCGTTTTAAATTAATTTTCTTTTTGTATTATTTGAAAGTGTACACACGAACAATAAAATTTGCTAAAAACATTTTGTTTCGTTTATTTTAATCCCTCACTTGTGAAAGCTACTTACAATCAATTAAAATTTTCCGTTAAAATAATTAATCGATGTGATTATGAAAGTGAGAGCTTAATCTTCTCAAATGTACTTTATTCATTCTCTACTTATGTATGTACAAAATAGAAACTTTTATTAATATATTATATTTACATATTGCATAACATTTTACGTATAAAACCAGCAGAAACACGCTGAAATCGTTCTTCAAAACTTTATCTCTATTTTTCGAAAATACATCTCTAATTGATATTTCTTCATACTTTTAAAATTAACCAATCTCTATTACAAATAGTGGATAAAATCAATTCCTAAGCGTCAATTGTATTTGCAACGGTTTCGAGGGAGCGGATATCATCCTCAATTTCATCGTGACTTCATCTTTGTTCAAACACCTTATTTTAAAATGTTTGAGAATCTGCAAAAAGAAAAAAAAATATTAAAACAGTTACCTATACAGAAGAAAAAAAAATTCGCAAGCGTACCTCAGCCATCGTAATTGACATCTGCGTTTCTGCAAGTTTCTTTCCAATGCAACTTCTCGCCCCATGAGCAAACGGAAGTGTCGCGTTAGGATTGATCACAGCATTGCGTTCTCCTCTTTCGTTGCGCAGCCATCGTTCAGGCAGAAATTCTTGAGCTCTGGGAAAGTTTGCTTCGTCCCGACCACAAGAGTACAACGAAATAACTACGAGCTCCTGTACGCAAATATAATGAAAAAATTACATTTTGATAAACTTGAACTAAAAAAAAACTCGTTATATGAGCAAATCTACAAAAAAAATTCCACAATTCGAGAAAGTTGTAGCGAATTTTCAAAAGGGGTGCAAATATAAAAATATTTAAATTTTTATAACTTTTTTCGCGCATAGAAGCTCTAAAAATAATCGAAAAAAACAACGCAATTTTCCATGGTTTTTTGGAGTTTCATAGAAAACGGAAAATGGTAGCGTTAATCTGACTTCAGAATCGAAATCTACGGCTCGAAATACATCGAAAACCATGTTTTATTTTTTTTCTACTCGCAATTCCTGTCCTTGTAGAGCCTTTTAAAAAATAAGAA
>JAWWMK010000008.1:2434607-2457575 GCA_035047105.1 Galeopsomyia nigrocyanea
CATGGACTACTTAAATTTGCTGCATACTTATTTTAAGAAAAAATACTACTTAATTTAAGAAATTTTTTTTTGTAGTGTACGTTCTGCAGCTTATATGCATATGAAAATGAATACTCATTCCGCGGATGCTATAAAATTGCGATTCCGCTTTTACTACGGATCCATATTGCCGAAAATACACTTCACGCTTTCATTGAATTTCCGTTAATAGCGATAATTAAAGTGGTTGGAGTTCGCGCGAAGCGCGACTATCCATTTTCAAATTAGCTAAGGTGCATAAATGCGTTGATCAGAGTTTCCAAATTTTATATCCGCTTTTTTTTAGTTTCCCGAGCGTATAATACGCGGAAATAACGCGGAACGAACGGCATATTTCAATATAACTTTCGAGTGTTTAGCGCAACAACGCGAAAGTTGCCAACAAAATGTAAATTGTAATTTTAATTAGAGAGAACGAAAGTTTGGAAATGAAAAAAGTTGTCCAACAACTCGTGCGATTAAACGTTGCAGCTCGACCAGATGCAATTGGCATTACCAAGCCGTGATTACTACCTGAAGAAGAGTAGCGAGATACAACTGGCGGCTTATCGTCGCTACATGTTGGACATTGCTGTGCTTTTGGGCGCTGAACCACAGAATGCATCGCTCGAGTGCGATAAAGTTATCGAATTGGAGAAGGAGCTCGCAAATGTACGGAATATTGAAATACGTATATATCACACTTTATCGAGTTAAAAAAAAAGAAAAAATAAATTTTTTTCCCCGCGCGAGGAAAAATATATTTTTGTATTTCCTCGCAACGCTCGCGGAATTATATCCATTCGAGCGAATAATAATTAACACGCTGTCGAGAGATAAGTTTTTGAAACATGCAAATTTGACATTTTAATTACAAACACGGTATACACGCACAGCGGTGCCGTGTCAAATGAAAGAGAATCAAAGCCAATTAAAATGAAAATGCATTCAAATTGCGCGTCTCTCTCTCTCTCGAGCGTGTTTAATTATTATTCGCCATTATTTTCGCTCGCGGATACTTAAAAAAAAAAATTTTTTTTTTTTTGTGACAGGCATCGTTACCCGAGGCAGATCGACACGATACTTCATCGATCTATAGAAAATTGACGCTTCGAGACTTGCAGCGCGAAGTACCGCAGTTACGATGGCGAGCTTATCTCGAGAAGTTCCTCGTTTCGCCGATCACTGATGTCGAGCCTATAGTCTCTTACGCCATGCCGTATTTCGTTCGTATGGGTCATATTATTCAGAAAACGCCCAAAAGGTAACGTAATGCTTTTATTTCACATCGTGTAATTTCAATCGATATAAGCTTACTTTGCGAGTGTATAATTGCTATTATTTTAAAAATGAATTTTATCAACGCGATTCGAGCTTTCAATTATCCGATTACCTGCTCAAATAACTAATGATATCCAATGAATTTTAATTGCTTTAATCGGATGCTTGTATATATCTTCGTTATATCCGCGTGCGTTATCGAAAATTTGCCATAATGTGCGGCAGCCATTAATTGATGTGCAGGCACATGTGCAACCAACTGGGATAACGACCTACGGTACAAACAATGATATTTTTCGAGCAAAAAAAAATCCAGACCGTGGATTGGGTAACTGGCGAATCACGTAACTTCGCAGTTGCGCGGTTGAAGTAATTCATTCAAGTTATATAATTAAATTCGATATTTGTATTGATGTATAATCGGCTTTCAGCTTTTATCTAGCGAATTAATTGAACAGGTTTCCATGAAATACGACGAGGCTCTCAGTAACGAAACAATTTACATTCAATCGAGTGTAAATCCTGGCTTCAATTGTATGAAATTTCAAGCTCGATATTTGCAAGCGAAAAAGACGTGTCAATCTATCGACACAAAAGCATTCGTGAACGTTTCGATAACGCGGGACTTTCCGTGCGGATCGTATAATAACCGTGAACGTTTATATTTTCCGCGACAACGTAATCGATTTTAAGCTACGATATTTTCCGTATCGAAATGTCACACATTGCGCGTAAACGCGCTGGAATAAGAAGAAATAAATGCATTTCAAAACGAAAATGACACGTACCCAATATGAAAGAAAGCGTTTTACCAAATTGTTTTTTTTTTGTGCTCGCATAATTCACGCAGAACATTGCACAACTATATCCTTTGGAGATTGGTGATGTCGGTGATGCCACACATGATCGACGAGTACGAGCTGAAGCGTATCGAATTTAAGAAGATTCTGCTTGGCATATTGAGCGAACGAGTGCGTTGGTCGAGATGCGTCGAGTGGACGAACAAGAAACTCGGTATGGCCGTCGGTGCACTCTTCATTCGCGAGAACTTCAATCAGGAGAGCAAGGTGACTCTTTCTTTTCTTCTTTTTTTTTTTTTTTGCTTCTTTCGCGCTTTTCAAGCGTATATGTATACACACACTCACTCTCACACACGCAAGCATGTACGTGCCGGCGGAAAAAAGCAATTTGTTCGATGGCTCGATCGCTTTTAGACCGATGTCGCCCTGTAAATCGAAGCGAACCCCTCGCTTTTTTTATAGAATTACTAGTTTGTCGTGAAAGAACGGCGACACGTTCGGGAATTTTCTTTTCGCGAAAAAATTAGATTCCATTTGGTTTTTCTCTATTCATTTTTTTTTAAAGCGTGTAACGCACTTGGCTTTGAAACTATATACAATTCGATTTATACCTCTGTTCTGCTATCGCAATTGTCACGCACAATGTATTCTCGCGAATTAACATTTTTTGTTCGGGCGGATATCACAACGAAAAGTTATCGCGAGGCTACATATAGCCAGTATGACCATGTAAATAAATCCATACAATCCAAACGTGGAAATAATAATGAATTCAAAAGCGATTATTTACCCCGCTCTCGGTTCTCTTCATGTGTGTCTGTGTAATGACGACTTTAAGCTAGAGTCTATGGCCGTAGCGACACGTCACACACCGACTGGCATGCTATATATAAATATGTGTAGTGTAAGAGGCCTTGGAAAGATCGAGCGCGAAGAAAAATAAAATAAAAAAAAATAAAAATAACAAAGTAAGGCTTTTGTCGTGTATACGATGAGATGTAAAAATCTTTTGTGGGCCCATACTGTAGGACACGGCGGTGGAGATGATACGGACGCTGCGCGAAGCTTTCAACGAGTTGCTCGCTGACAATCAGTGGATGGACGACGAGACCAGAGCCGTTGCCAAGATCAAAGCTGACTCGATGAACGAGAGAATTGGCTATCCGGAATTTCTCAAAGATCCCGTCGAATTGTCCAAAGAATACGTTACGGTATTTGACGCTCGATTTGATAATTTTGAAAATTAAACACATCGATAGGTGGATGATTTTATTTCAAGCAATGTTTTTTTTTTGTTTTATGTGCAGTTGAATATAACGGAAGATCGATTTCTCAAAAACATATTCGCCGTGCTGAAATACGACGCGTATCATAACTTGCAAAAGTGGCGGCAACCCGTGGACAAAGACAAATGGTCGACGGAGCCTGCGGTTGTCAACGCTTTCTACAACCCTAACAAGAACGACATAGGTATGTATGTGTGTGTGTGTATATTCCGAAAAGTTTTTCGATAAATTCATTTTCATTCACGTATTACACAAAGCTACTTATCCGAGGCGCGTCGCGTCGATTTTATCCCGAAATACTTATATGTGCAAAAATTTTAAGTAGAACAAATCAGGATATGGTCGGACATTGATGTATTTCGTAGTGTACACGTCACATGCATCACAATTAATATTATGAAATACGCGTTCGGTCGAATAACGCTTGAAATGATGGAGCACCGAGTGGATTTCACACACAATGGCAAAATTGAAAGCTTCCCATCAATCCATTAACGAGAATTAATAACGTCATCGCGTGTCGAATGACACACATAGCCGGAAAATATCTCACTCTGTTTGTTTTTTTTGAATTTCACACAGTATTTCCAGCGGGAATTCTACAGCCGCTGTTCTACTCGAAACATTTTCCAAAATCGCTGAACTACGGTGGCATCGGCGTGGTCATCGGCCACGAGATTACCCACGGTTTCGACGACAAAGGACGTCAATTCGACAAGGACGGCAACCTGCTGCAGTGGTGGAATAACGCGACGATTCGCGCGTTTCGCGAGCGCGCTCAATGCATCGTCGACCAGTACTCGAGGTACAAGGTGCAAGAAGTCGATCAGTACGTCGATGGACGTATGACTCAAGGCGAAAATATCGCCGACAATGGTGGCCTCAAGCAATCTTTTCGGGTAAGCATGCGCCATATCGAATTATATTCGTTGATGCTTGGTTGCACAAATTGAGTTTCAAAGTAATTTTACAGTAAATAAGGTGTTATTGAATTTTCATTTTTTTTCAATCGATTTGCCGATAATTATAAGGTGAAACTTCAATTACGTAAAGCTGACTGCTGCGGTATCATTTAATCTTTAGTCGATGAAGTAATTAAAATTTCACTCGTGAGTGTGGGAGAGATTCAATATGAAAATTTAATGAAAGTCTGAGTATCGACTTGTGTGTGAACAAAAAACTTACCTCTATAGAACGCCCTCTTCCATGTTGATTATTCCTTCATTTGAAAAATTAACGTAACGTTACTTTACATCCAACGCAGTAAAACTGGGAGTTTACCGAATCAATTATGCATGAAACTTGTATAATAGAAAAGCTCCGATATATAATGCGATGAATTATTCAACATTCGTTGATTAAAATTGCTGCACCCGCAGGCTTACAAGAAGTGGGTGGCAGCTCACGGCGAGGAGCCACTGCTACCAGGTGTGAATTTGACGCATGACCAGCTGTTTTTCCTGAATTACGCGCAAATCTGGTGCGGCACGATGAGACCCGAGGATGCGCTCACCAAAATACGCAGTAGCGTGCACTCGCCGGGCTTCGTCAGAGTCCTTGGGCCGCTATCCAACAGCGATGACTTTTCCAGGGCCTATGATTGTCCTAAAGGCTCGCCTATGAATCCCACGATCAAGTGCAACGTCTGGTTAGTCAATTTTAATCGAAGTAGGTTGAAATTTTTTTTTTCGAAATAATAAAATTTATCGTGATGATTTTGCAGGTAATGCAGGCTTTTTGAAGCCTAATTGACGATAGCCATGACGTGCCAAAGAATATAAGGTAAATAAAAGAAGCTACAAGTTTCTGAATCATCAACAACAACAAAATAAAATTAAAGAAGGCTGGTTTAACAAGAAACAAAGCTTTGTACCCATCGTCATTTCCGCATCCATAGAACAAACTTTTGATCTCACCGGACCCTCGCAAAAGGAAGGTCCGCGCAAAAATGAATCCAAATAATCATCCCCGCGAACGCGAGCACGACTCAAAGAGTTCACAGCTTCGATCGTTCGTTAAATTAAGAAAACAAAAAATAGATGTTCGCTGTAATTTGTCGTTAAAACAACAAAACAATGAACCGAGTTTATCCAAGTTAGTATGTAACGAGTGAACTCGTTGATCAATTTTTGTTTGTATTTTCTTCGATTGTTTGGAGAAAGAGAGTGAGTGAAAGGAATTACAGGAAATATATGAAAGTAAAAAAGTAAATAAATAAAATTAGAGCGATGTTATGCATTTGTTGAGAGATTTACTCTAGTATTGGAACATATCATCCATACAATTAGCATGGTCCATGCCGATCTTGCTTGTTTTTATGTAAAAAAAGGTGGAAATAAAAGTACTATACAACAGACAGAAGGCTCGCTTCCCACTCTCTATATACCACAAAAAATGACGAATCGCGCCTCCTTCCTTACTTCCTTCCCTTTACAATGCCTCTCCCGTCTACAATAGCAAGCTTTAGTGTGTCGCTTCTTTTTCGTACTTCATGTTTTTTTTTTCTTTTTTACGGCCAATATTTCGTTCGACAGCCTCGTTGACGCTTTGCCAATTGCAAATTCGTTAATTTTTGTTTACAATGGCTCCGCGATATCGAGCACAAAATGTCGACAATTGTTTTATTTTCTTGACCCGCTTCGCTTACACACTTTCACTCGGTCGCTTCTTACGCTTTGTACATATTGCACGTTTCAACGGGAGACAACTAATCGCTCGGTAATATACAATAATACAATCATGTTCATAATTGGTAATAATAGTAATAGTCAATAATAATAATTAATAATAATTAATCATTAATAAGCGATAACAATTATTTAATTTATAGTAACTAATCGTCGCCAGAGTCGACTAAGAGAAGGAAGAAGAAACCGAAGGGGATGAATCGAACACGAAACTGATTTTTTTTTCTTTTTAACACACTCTCACACACTCTCTCGCTCTTTCTTACTCTCTCACAGCGCAGTGCTCAATACAATATACTCATTCCACAATCATTGGCGCGCACGATTTTCGCAATCCTTCTTCGTTTCTTCTCAACCCCTTTTTCTTTTTCTCGCTTTCAACATTGTTTGTTTTCATCATTTTTGTATGTATTCATTATTTACAGACACGTGCAAAAAAGAGGGACAGGAGGGTCGTCGTAGTTTTATATATATATTTATAATATATATGTGTCCTTTGTAAAGTTGTCTCTCGCGTGCGAAGGAAAAGAGACAAAAAAAAAAGGATTCCTTAATAAGTTATATTAGGCTGTTTCCTGCGACACGAGAGAGCCAACGCGAATCATCATCGTCGTTTGTTTTTTTTATTACAAAGAAAAAAGAAACACTTGCTCTTTATTGTACGCTATGTGTATGTATATATATATTTGTTTTGTCAACTCGCCGCAAGCCCTCCTTGTACTCTCTCTTTTACGTACACATCCTCTAATTCGCTATTTACATGGTTGTTTATTTTTTTTTTGTCATCTCGCCTATTATACCTCGCGACACGCTCGTTATGTCTTTCTGCTTTGTATACAATCCATCGACTGTCGGTGTCTATATAGTTTGTCTCCTTTTTTTCCTCCGTTAATTAGCTTCATCTTTATAATTATATTAATCATTATTATTATTATTATGTACATACAACCTGGGGCACTGGCAAAATCGACAACGTCCACAAAGATTTCATTCAAGGTAGCGCTTTGTTTGTTTGTTTGTTTGTTTGTTTAATATCTTTCAATAGTCAACGGTTTTTTTTCTCTCTCTCTCTCTATCGCTTTTTCATTTTTCCAAAATAAATATCTATCAACTTTAAAAATTTACAATTTGCAGTAGGTTAATTTCTTATCGTTTTTTCTTTCCATTACTTTTTTTTATCAAAATAATAATACTTCTCAAGACTTCTAGAGCATCTCAACAACTGAAAAGTTTTTGGACCTCATCGAGTTTGTTGTCGCGAGTGCTTGCATATATATAGACTGGCAAACGTTACAACGTATATATCTTTCTCATTTTTCGGCTATCGCGCTTCCTCCTGTGTCTCAGCACGTAACAAGAAGCACCAGGACTTTTATGTTTTTTTTTTGTTTTCAAACGCTCGTGTACAAGTTCAGGAACACTTTGTTTGTATTTTCCGTAACGAAAGTATAGAGTCAAGGAGCGTAAAGTCCTAGGTGCAACTTGGCTGTTACATAGGTAAATCGTATATGGGCGTGTGTGTGTACATGTACAACTGGGGGGAAAATATATAGTACGCGTCGCATCGCTCGATCGTCAGTCTATTTTAGCGCTTTTTTTTCACGTTCGGTTTTGCCGCCAACGGATTTTAACACTTCTCTAATTGTCTCGCTTCGTTACTTCCTGCGAAAACGTTGCGCAGCAAAAAAAAAAAAACAAACAAGCCATTACTATACTTTTTTTGTCCTCTGTTGGCATTGGTATGTATAATTGAAAAAAAAAAAAGAATTGCGAAGGAAACAATTAGAGAAATGACCGTGGCATACAACATACAATGCGCAAAAACAATGGCGTACGCTTGAAAAATCGTTCACTCGCAGTGTCGTCGGTATACACATTCGAATTGCTCATTAACCGTTTTTCGCGAGCCTCGCTCACAATATATATCTTTCTCACTCTTTCTCTCTCTCAATATAAGAAATCAATGCCGATCGTCTTTCTCTCACATACTCGCATGCGCAAGGACCGTCGAATTCACAAACGTTGTGTTACTTGATTAATTTTTTTTAAAGAGCTATATTCACTTTGAGTAATCATTAGAATATACATAATAATTATTGAATGCCGTCTTCTGCTATATATTCGCGAGCGCAATGTTTTTAATGTGCAAATGATGAAGTAGATTTTGTTTCTCGTATATTGATGTGTACAATAATTAGAGTCTGCTTTATCGTTGGGTACATTGTTCTTTTTTATCAATAACGAACGCGAATACACTTTGCACATCATCTCATTCTCACTCGATCAAGCGAACTTTCCATCTTTCTCTCATTCTACGTTTTATTTAAAATGTATAGGCATGTGCGTCTAAGCATTACTCGTGTAAATAATAAGATTCGCACATGCGCGCGAGAAGCGTATGCATCTATAATTTCTTTTATTTTTTCCGTTTTTTTTTAACTGGAGTAATAATACGTATCAATGGTTTTTACGCGTATATCGAATGAGGACAATGGGACGATTGTCTCGAAAAAAAAGGAGAGGACAAACTTAAAATTATGAATTTTCGATTTCGACAGTATTGTTTTCCTTTCGTTAAAATAATGAAGATGCGTGATGTTTCTGGAAAGTAGCTCACGTAGAATAAGCTGCTTAGTCGGTTTAAAATGGATATCGTTTTTATTTACTTTTACGTGCGAAATTAAAGTAGATTTTTTTTCATCTTCCTTTTGTATAAAAAACTGTTAAAAAAGAAAAGAAAATTGACATTTTCTCGATTGGCAGTAGACGATGATCAGCGCAGAGATTAAAAAAAAAATTAAAAAGAGAACGAAAAAAAAAAGATAAAGAAAATACTCGTTATTGCTAAGCAATCTTGACAGTCTGTGATTTTTTTAATTCATTTTAAATCAACGTTATCGAGCAAAAAAGAAAACCATCGATGCGTAAAAAATATACTGGCTCACGCTAGCGACAATACATAACAACTACTAGAATAAATCGGGAAAAATACATCTATTATGCAGTAAGTTGTGTCGAACAAACTATACGCACGTATAATATTATGTGTTATGTGTGTATGTGCCGAGCGATTTCAGCGTATAAAAAATTTATTTTCGTCCGAATAAGAAGATAAATACCTAACAGACCTACATTAATTAGTCCGCGACTTCGCTAATTTCTTTTTTAAATTTTGCGTACGCGTTTTACATACAACAATGAAAATTCAGTCTAATTCATTCCAAAGCACCAAAACTTATACGAATCTCTCTCTATCTCTCGCTACGACAAAGAAAGAATAATTTTTTAAACTTTTTTACACTTGCCTATACTTTTTAACAGACTCGCTTAGCAGCTATTGTACTCTCGCTTCGCGAACGTTCACACGCGTTGAACGAACGAACAGAAGAAAAAAATATTTAAAAAAAGAACTAAAAAAAATCGCAAAAATAAAAATTGAAAAATAATGCAGTCAGTCGCGCTCTCTCGCTTGAATTTTGAATACACAACTTTTTTTCCTTCTACCTTCGTATAATATTATACCTTAATAAGGGTGATTAATATACAGACGCTACGTTTTATTTATTTTTGTTTGTCTCAAAGAACGACGCGCATTTTTTTATCGTAATTAATTATAATTTAATTAATCATTAATCATATTTGTTTTTCATTTATCGTAATAATGACGTATTAATAATAACAATAATATTAATAATAATTATAATATATACGTATATATACAAGAGAGGGGTAATGCAAAAGTTTTTGCAAGTGTGTGTAAGTGTGGAGTAGTCACGTGTTGAGTGTTAATACGTGAGAAAAAGCTGTCCCTTCGAACGCCTTCGAGCGCGCCTCGACGTTACTTTTATCACGACGGATTGTTATCGACTCGCGAATATGACGGCAGGTCATTGTTGCGGCTGCATTTAGCTGACTAAGAGTATTTTTTTAGTTATTCTAGCGAATGTGTCAGTATGTTTGTGTGTTTATCGTGAGATTTCCATCGACAGTTGCGTTTAATAACGTTTAAAAACAAAACAAAAAATACATCGGAGTAAACAGTAGATAGAATCGATCTCTACGGTGTAATTGGCAGTAGATCCCGGAACAATTCGCAAAATTCGAATTGCCCGTTGTCTTCTAGAGAATACAGACATATATAAGAGAGTGTATGTCAGGCGAGAAAGAAACGTTCGCAAACAACGCCCCGCTGGCAGTGTGTTTTTTTTCCTCAAAAATACAGAATTGCGTTTTTTTTGTTTTGTTCGTTAGCATTTATACATATAATTGATTTCGACATCTCATCTGCTCGCGTTCTTTCGGTCTCGTGAGTGTTTCATTATATTTTCTTTGTACGCAACGATTTATTGTATTTTTCATTTTGGTTGTCGTTCTTATCACGTGCTGCTTGAATATCGCTAAATAACATGTAGGTTCTAAAAAGCGAAGACCTGCCGTCGAATTTTACAAATTTTTTTTTCTCGAATTTTATTCGTTTATCACACTTCTTTTCGTAGGGGGTACGGAGCTATCGACGTACCTCGCCTACGTTGTCTTATTATTGCACTGGAATAAACGTGAGATCGAAACGATGATTATCCGTCGCTGTGTGTCTTTTATTTGGTTTTTTTTGTTCGTCGAGAGATTGTGTGCTAGTGATTATTTATCGATCAAACGAGGCGTCGCCGTGAGCGATGACAAAGGGGCCAGAACGAACGCGATTATAGACGTTAATGAACTTACTAGAGCATAATTTTCTATAGCTTAATTAAAGTTTACTCGATTATACCTTTTTTCTTTTTTTTTTAATATTATACAAACGAACGTATCCGTACGTCGCGCACTGGTAACGTAAGCTCAGCAATTAATTAACGGCGCCAAAGAAAAGAAAAAGAAAAATAAATTATACAGTCAGACGAATTTAATACTTTTGCTGGAAATTCTATATAGAGAGTCGATATTGTGAAACAATTAGGCGAACAGCGTTAAACCGTACTTTTCTCTCTTAGTCTTCGGTGTGTATGTGTATTGATGTGAGTGTGCAACTGGTTTGTTTTTTTTTTTCATTTTCATGTACTGGCGTGAGAGAATGCTCCACGATCCTAAGAGGAGCGGAAAAGCTACGACAGGCAATGTTGCGTCATATCGCGAGAGATTTCAAAATTCTTTCTTTCATTTATCCCGAAACACATTCACTATCTCATATCCTGCGACGAACTTTTTGCACTTTGTTTTTTTGCCGACCAAACTTGAGCGATAACGTGATATTATAATACAAGGGGTAGTTCCGCGCGCGGAATGGCAGGTACGCACGTGACACGCGACAAATTCTATATTTACAATGAAAATCTTTATCTTTTTCTTTGCAATGAGGTTGTTATTGTTATGTCTGTGTTTTTTTTGTGAGTACTTGTGTGTGGATATCTTATTACGTATGCGCGTTTTTTTTTGTTTTTGTTTACGAAGACGACTATATGAGCTGTTTTGTGTGTTACGATTCGCGCTCAATTGCGATGCGCATGAACGATTTTCGGGAGGACGTTACGTGCACGAGCTTCTTCCATTGTTTAAAAAGAGATCTATAGTAACTAAAATCGCTTGCACGTGAATTCTTTTTTTTTTCCTTTTAAAAGTTGCCGTTATACGTATAAATAAAACATCCGTTGTAAAAAATTTTATTTATTCTGCGAATAAATTATAATGATTATTTATCGCTAAAAAATCTTTCTTTCGATAGATTAAAAAAAACGTTTTAAAAGCTTATTCAGATCGTAATGAATAATAATTTGTTTGATTAAAAAAAAATCAGCGTAAAAAATACATCGGGTAAGTAGATTTTTAGCGGAGGATAATTCGATTATTAGTAGAGAAGCAAGAGTCAATGAAATAAATGTTTTACAGGACTCAATTAAAGAATAATAGAAAATATATTATCGATAATATACAATTAATAACGGGCAATTCGTTTTTTAAAAAAAGAATTAATTCAATTTACAATAATAATAATAAAAATAATATTAATAATAATATAATAATAATAATAAGTCAACTGAGGCGTGCAGCGCAAGCAAATTCGTGCGAGCGCGTAACGTCCTCCTATATTTTCGCTGGACAACACGAACGCAATTGTTAAAATCAAGCATATATGTATTTTTTGTGACGATGTAGCTTCATTTCTTTTTTATTCCATCAAATTCCGTACGACGATTGACCGAATTCAAACGCTTATTCGAACCGTCCACAAGCGAGTGCCACTCCGAAAACAATGATTCCGAGTCTAATGTGGATTTGTTTTCCCTTCCTTCGTAATACGTGTACTTGTTTTTTTCGGGAGATACGCGCTACAAACTGAAGGAAAGCTTCATTCTCGTTTTCTCTCTCATTTTGAACAGTGACGTTATTTTTTTTTTGTATTTACTTTATTTCTTTGCGGTATAACTTTTTTTTTAATATTTCGCGCGCTCACTCCGCGGCGTGGCAGTGTCTGCCTTGTGGCGTTACGTAGTTAGTTTACTTTTTTTTTTGTTCTGCTATGTAGTTTCTGTCTTACACGAGACCGGCACGTCGCTGCTCTCTTTCTTTCTTTTCTACCGTTCGGAGGTTGTGTGTTTGATGGCTAATTGTTTATATCTCGATCGATTACAATTTCTTTGTTTGGATATAGCTTCTATCCCTCGAGCAGTTTACATCTGTTGGCGATTGGTAAAGTACGTTTTTATTCTCTCTTGTCTCTATTGTTATGTTTGCGTTTCACTATTTTTTTAAATGTATAATATAATATATATCATTTTAAGTTTTTTTTGTTATCGAACATGATCGCTCGAGAGAATCCCGACCGCCGAACGGCGACGGTAGCAAAAATCTTATGTAAAATGACATGCCGCACTTATATGTTAT
Source organism: Galeopsomyia nigrocyanea (assembly GCA_035047105.1). NCBI lineage: Eukaryota > Metazoa > Arthropoda > Insecta > Hymenoptera > Eulophidae > Galeopsomyia > Galeopsomyia nigrocyanea. The sequence goes on from JAWWMK010000008.1 coordinate 2,447,556, forward strand.
ATCGTAACGTAACATGTATCTACATAACTGTTTTTTTAGTGTCAATATTTTTTTGTCCAACTGCCGCGCTTCTTACGCGTATGTGTAAGTGTTTTCGTGTGAGTCTTTTACAATCAATTTGTTGTTCTAATTTCTAATTTGCGTGTATGTGTTCTGTGTGTATGTTCTTTGTTCTCGCGAACTGACATTATTCGCGCACTTAATTTTAAAAACTTCATTTTTTATGTTTGCACTACATATAAAGATAATATATGTATCGAAATTTTTTTCAACACCGGCGTCCAGTGGGATTGCGTATTCTCGGAAAGGCCCTCGTCACAATGAATTAATCAAAGAACTTATATATTTTGTCTTGCAGTCAAGATACACGCTCACGCAGTCTTATTATAATAATATAAGATTTATCTTTCGTTCGAAATATTGCGCCTCTAGTCCCTCAAAAAAATTTTTCTTCAAAGAAACGTTAATAATTTGTTTTACTCCCACGTCCCTTTCAATTATCTCCTATTTCGTGTCAAAAAGACGACTAAAAACCGAAAAAATTGACTTCGAAAGTTATGACCACTTGTGTTATTTTTGTTTTCTCATTCTTTTACATTTGCACGTGAAACACGAAGAAGTACGCAAGCGCGTAGTTTAGATATACGGCCGTACACGTACGTCGCTTGAAACTGTAAGAAATCGTACTTACTATGGAATATAATTGTTAAAGATTCAGTTTAACAGCATAGAATTACAGAATTACAACATCGAAAATTCTTATATAGTGTTTTTTTGCGCGCACGCATTTGAATTACTTCGATATATGCCGTTAAAATTGTTCATCATTTTTTTTGTTTATGTCTTCATCGTATCGTGTGTTCAATTAAGCGCGTGTTATTACAATGTCTTATTTTATTGTGTGTAAGTGTGTCAGCATGTTAAACAACAGCGAATATATCGTTCGAAAAAACTTTCCTCGGCCTATTTTCAAAGTTCGATTGTAACAGCTCTATCGTTGTCGCCCTCGTACACGATGTTAAAAATTGTTTTTTTGTTGACTCATTTATAAAATACGCTAGCATATTGCGTCGATCCAAGTGTGTCAAGTGCGTGTCCACTTTCATGCCTACTTATCAATTAATACGAATTTCATACATATGCGCACAACACACACACACGCACACTTCACGCCACTTTTCTCTCTATACGGATTGCATTGAAAATTGCGTGCATCCCCTTTCAAAAATCTTACAGTCACTCTCTCGTCTGCTCGGATAGCTTGCACATTATCGTCATCTAACTTCGTACTCCCCTGTGATCCTACTTAATTATTATGAAGCTTCGTATCGGATTTTTACAATATTTAAAAGCTTCCTCCCAGTTGATTTCTCGTTAAAAAATTAAAACGGACGGTTGAATTTTCTCATCATATTTCCTCTCATATTTCTGTTATTATTTGTTTTTTTTGTATGCTTGTTAATTATTTCGTTATCTTTTTTTTATCTTGCCGTCGGTGAACCGATGTCCGCTGCTGAAGGCACAGGGCTTTGCACTTGAACTCGGGTCACCTAAATTCTAAGCTGACTGACTACGAGACCTACTATTAAATCTCCTCTCTCCCTCATCTCTCAGCAGACGCAAACGACGTTCGTTTTGTTTTCCCGCGACGACTTTTTTTTTGTAATTTGGCGCGCGATGCTCGGGCTTTTTATATTTCTCTATACACGTACGCGATGGCCATTCTCTCACTCTCTAACTGCTCGCGCTTCGTACATGCTAGCAATATATTATTATGCTATGTGTGTGTAATTATTATTTTTCATTAGTTCTTGTGATATAGACTCTATCGTATTGAATTATGCGTTACTCCATTATAATCGTATAATCGCGCTTGCTTCACTTTCGCACTCTTGCTTGTTTTGTTGTTTTGTTATATATTTCGTGTCTTGAGCCAGAGTGGAGGCAGCTGCTCAACAGCGCCGCCAGCTCGCAGTCTAAAAAAAAAAGAAAATAAAGACCTCGTGCGCGTGCCGCTGACACGCTTTTTTTATAATATTCGCACTCTCTTTCTCGGTCGCTCACATGCACTCATAAACACACACACACACACACAGCATCACTCTCGCTCACGTAACCGCACTACGTATGCCTTACACCTATACATTACACTTATGTATCGATATCAGGGCTATCCTTTAGGATAAACTTCTTTTATATGTATAATATATATTCATATATATATAGATTTGTTTTATATATATATAATTTGTTTTTTCTTGTTTCATTTGATAATATATAAGTGTAGGTAGCTCCTTATATAGTCTCTGTTCTGTTTCTACGTTATCACAGCCTGGGTGCCTTCGCCACTGCCTTTGTAAACGTCTCATCTCAATCTCTATATCTCGCGAACGGCAACGACGACGACGACGACAACAACAACAACAACTGCTCCTTCTCGCGGGCGACGCCGACGACGCGCAACAATAATCTCTCGTTCTCTCTCCTCGATTTTCTCTCGCTCGACTGTTGACGCGTATCATTGTGGGTGTTTGCGTTGTAACGGATACGACGACGACGACTAAGACAACCACGACGACAACAGAGACACAGAGATGACGTACGACGACTACGACGACGACGACGAGGAGAGAAAAGAAGTAGATGACGAATTGTAAGAGTAAGAAGAAGAAGAAGAAAAGGTCGAAGAGGAATTCGAAGAGTAGTAACGGCGGCATTAGATAATAGACAGCAGTATTAAGCGTGGCGGCGACGGCGGCGACGTCGTAGAGTCGTACGATCGTCGAGGCAGTGGCATAGTGGTGCACTAGTGCAAAAGTCGAGCGCGATCGAACAACATTGTTGCTGCTGCTGCTGCTTGCTCGCTGCTGCTGACGATGTTGACGATGATGATGACGATGTCGTCGATGGACGCTCGCCGACTAGGACGCCACGTCCCAGATTTCAGCGAGGAACGGCGGCAGCTTCTTGTTCTTGAGCTTGAGGTTCGAGCAGGTCTCGCTGTTCTGATTGCCGAGGGTACGCAGCTCGGTGAGCACGGACAGCAGCTTGGCGAACATCGCCGAGGCTTTAGGCTTCCGCCTACTCTCCACGTAGGCCTTCAACGCGTCCAGGTAGATCTCCTGGATCTTCTCCACCTTCCAGCCTTCCGACACGTTCGGCCTCTCTGCAACGCACACACGCAACGCACACACGTTTCTTTGTTAATCACGCTCGCTGGTAAGTTTCATAACGGCAAAAAATTAGCATCGCTCGAGCCCGATGCAAGTGCTACGTGTATAGCGAGCAACGAGGCGAATTAAGATGCACATTGCGATACCAACCTGAAAATATGACGATGGCGGTGAGCAGTGCGTACTCGGCGTTGTTGACCTTCATGGAGTACATGAGCCGGCCAAAGTGCAGCAGATCGTCGATGATGTTGCCGATGCCGGCGAGGGTGTAGCTGTCGCGCGAGTAAGGCTGATTGTTGGCGAATATAATGCTGTCCGTTTGGAAGTCGTATTTGCGCGCCATCCTCAGGATCATCACTTCGCTCGAGCAGGCCTTCAGCAGCACGATTTTGTCCTCGTGGCGCAGCTTGTCGAAGCCCGGCAGTCGCTTGGCGAACTCGACGATCAACTGGACCGTCAGTATCGTGATTTCGGTTATGTGCCTGAACCTCACGTCGCTGGGGTCCTCGTTTTCCGACGTCGCGTTCTGCAAATTAAACATCATGCGTTATTTCTTTGTTGTTTTAGTCTTTTTTTTCAATTGCGTGTGTAAAAGTATGTACCGTGATCCTTTTGACGTCATCCTCGTTCGGCTGCTCATACTCGTCCTGGAAGTAGACGAGCCTATTGATGAGCTCCTCCTGCTCGGGACTGACGTAATTGATGCCGTTTTGCGAGCCGATCGAGGCGACCACCACACCGCTGCCGCTCGACATCGAGTAGCCGTCCGCCTCCGCTGGCTCCATTTTCACGCCCATCGGCTCGGGACCCAGGCCGCCACCCGGCGAACCGTTCATTGTCGTACTGTTCGGCTTGTCCTTCTCCTGCGAATTGTGTCAAATCAGTCAATCAATTAGCTCTTTCGACAAATACTCAAGTTAAATGTCGTGATTTATGGATATATGCGAGCGCGCGCGGCTTTCAGTTCGTTTGGGCTCGAGGCCGTATGTTCGTTCAATTCTCCGACGGCGGCGGCTAAATTAGATGCTAATTGATGCAAATTTTCTCCCTCTTATCTTTCACCAGGTATTATATAAAAAAAATCGAATTTTTCCATCGAAATATTTCCAAAAAAAAGGTGAATTAATTTGTCCTCAGAGAGCTGTATGAATTATCACGATTTTCGTGAAATGATGAAGAGAATTAAGTGAAGGTCAATGGAAATGACGGTTTCTTCAAAAAAATGAATAGTAAGAGTGTACAATTTGAAAATCAAGAACAACGACACTATAAGAAGGTTTACTGTAAGCGTACAAGGTTTAATCCGAAAAATTATCAAAAGTCACCGGATCGTTTAATCTATCCGCGGAGATTTAATCCTCACGGCCCATATTATCGTTCAACTCTTACTGTTTCGTTGGGAGAAAAAAGTTGTGTCATCGAAATACCCAACACACCGAAAAAAAGGGGGCCCTTGCCGCGAGAACCTGTTTACCCTGCTCGCATAGCGTCGGTAACTCAGAAATTTTCTTTCTATGGTGCATCCTATTCTATATTTCACGCAACGCGCTCGGCCATTTTGAAATTTCATTCGATCACTGCACTAACGAAAAATCCTTTCAAGAATAAAACGAAATAATAACGGTGTACATTAAAACAATAAGAAAATTAATTCGAAAAGAAAAAGAAAGTTACGTTTGCATCCAGAGAAATTCTTTTCTTATATCGTTTATACATCCCAAATCTTCATCGAACTATATTCTATTCACTTTCACTATACGTATGGACTTTCCGCGCTCTCTGTGTATACCTTTCGAACGAGAATTATCGAATTTTTTTTTTTATTCACAGCAATTTTTTATAATATCGAAAAAGAAAAGCGAGATGCATGAAATTTCTCCGCTGCACACGATGATCTACAAATTACTGCGGCGGAGAAGGAGAGAGAGAAAGAGGGACCGCATCGGAGAAAATCTTTCCATTGCGGTATATGAGCGCATTCTATCGTGAAAATTCGAAAGTTACATCTTGTTTTTCCTTTTTCTTTCATTTTCGGGAGGGTCTCTCTCGACTAAAGCACACACTGTAATCTCGTTCTTTTTCTTATCGCTTCATTCTCTTCGAATAACCACGCGCATTCGAACAACCTCACCATCATCATTTTACAAATATAATTTTCAAAACGACCGTAAGAAAAGAAAGAAAGAAAAAAAAAAGCTTTACCTTCTGTGCCTTTTTTTCCTTGCGCTTGACGGCGCACTGGAACTCGGGCACGACGCACTCGGGTCGCATGCCAACGTGCAGGCACTTTTTCAGCCGGCACTCCTGGCACTTGCGCCTCATGTACATGTCGATCTCGCAATTGTTGCCGTACTTGCACTGATAGACAGCGTTCTTCGTTATACTGCGTCGAAAGAAGCCTTTGCAGCCTTCGCACGTCAACGCGTTGTAGTGATAACCCGAGGCTCGATCGCCGCACACCAGACACAATTCCTCCTGTTGACGCGGCGTCGGGCCCTTCTTCTTCTTCGCGTCGCAACTGTCGGCGCTGTAGCCGTTCAGCGAGCTCGGTGGCGACAGGTCGTCCCTTCCTGCAATCATTGATACATTTCGAATTAATAATCGATCGATTTATATACGACTACGCGAGTACGCGCGGGATCGGACTTGATTTCTTTTTTTATTGAAAGTTCGACTGCGTCGTAAAAATCATCTTTTCTTTTTTTTTAACAATCTTTAAAATACCCTCAAACCGATTGAATCGTCAAACGAAGTAAGAGTGGCGCCATAAAATTTTAATAGTTATCCAAACATATAACGTCCCTAAAAAAGTCAATTCTTTTTTAAGTACAATCTTAAAACTCTAATAAGAAAAAAAAAGAAAAATCCTTCCCTCCTCCCCTTTCGAAAAAAAAAGTATACTTTGCTCTCTCTCAGCAACATATTAACCGGTCTGATGACTCGGCGTTCTTTTATACCGAGTCAGTCAGTCAGTCAGCTCGCGCACTTTCACCGAAAGAGCGTATAATATAATGCTGTATACACCTCTTTTCTCTCTTGGGCACGCTCGTTAATATTGAAAAATCGAATCTACTTTTCCACCGCAAGGCTCGCCAGATCGATTAGCATATATTTATTCAAATCGGAAGGCGCGCGTAGGTGAAAAAAAAAAACGTTGCGCAAAGTTGCAGTGTATGCGTGTGTGTGTCAAGGTCAGCTTTTCCACACCCACGAGTTAGTTCAATCTCGTCATCGGAAACTCGTTTATCTTAAGTTCGCTCGCACCTCGATATAGGAAGCTAAATGGCGTTTGATATTTGCCTTGGAATATTGACTCAAGGTACATATACGCATACACACACACATACACACGAAGTGATTGTTTCAAATCCGTATTGGACAATTCGGTGGGATAAGAAACTTCTTCTAATTATACTTGATCTGCAAAAAAAAAGAAGTCATCATTTTTTTTTCCTCCTCTACGCACTTCAAAGTCCGATGACTCTCCGCACGCGAGTGAGTCAATATATACACATAAAAGCGTGAACGTCCGCGAGCACATGTAAATGAAAAAAAAGAAAAAAAAATCGAAACGAGAATAGTCGCGATAATAAAAAAAGCAAACACGTGTCGGTAAGTGGGCAACCTACATAACCAATATCTCTAGCCTTGAATGACGGCAGCGGCGCGAGGTGAGAGACTATTGAACTCGAGAAATCAACAAATCGCACGCTTCTCGAAGAAAAGAAAAAAAAGATTCAACCAAAAAAAAAAAAGAAAAAAAAAAGAAAGGAAAGCATGAAACATATTCTTCAGAACATTACGTAAAACGCGGTGACCAGGTCGTCTCCTCGCTATTGCAGAAGAGAGTTGTTCTGTTGGCGAAGTATATAGCGTATGAGCAGAGCCGCGCGTTGCGGTCAGTGTCTCAGTAGCTTGGTGGGAGAGAGAAGGTAGGTAGCTGGGTATGTAGGATATAATCCTCGTTTTCTCGAGAGGAGAGCGCGCGAGGTGTACCTATATAGTATATATAGAGGTATGCCTAGCTTCGGTCGGAGAGATAGAGAATATAAACGCGAGAGGTGGGTGGGGGTGGGGAGAGGGAGAGCAGGTTCTCCGCGCCAGCGACTATATATCGCGGAGCCAAAGCCGCAGCAGCGAGAAAGAGCACTGAGCGTCCTTGACTCTGGAGAACGTGAGCGGACTGGCTATATATAGTGAGGGCCTCTCTCTCTCATGCCTAGGAGAACTTCAGCTCACTTTTTCCTTAGCTGCACGCGAGTTCAACTCGCTCCTGCTGCTGCTTTATATCCCGACTCTCGAAAGTATATATCGAGAAATTTCTTACTCTTTAAATCGAACGTTTTTCTAAAGAACACTTTCTAGGTCGACATTGGTACTTTATTTTGTAAAAGCTCTTTTGATTTTACAAATCGTTTCTCTATTTAACTTTCTTATATAATAACGATCGACGAAAATTGGTTGTACTCGGTCACGGTAATTTAACGAAATTATGTTGGCTTGCAAAGCGCGACGACGACGACGACGATAGATGATCGTTAAATTCAACCTCACGAAAGAAAAACCATATCTCTGTAAAAACTTTGCCGTACCAATTTTCCAATACACACACAGACATACGTTATAGGAGAGAGAGAGAGAGAGAACTGAACGCTTGCGCAAGTATTTATACGCGTATATCGGTGCGGCATTGAAGTCTCTGTTTACCAGACGAGTATGTGTGTGCATATAGAACGAAGCTCATTATCCCGGTCGCGCGCATCTCTCTTTATTTTCAACTCTTCTTCTAGTTTTTTTTTTTACGTAACTTCCGGAGAACCTTGTAAACTATATCGCGCATTTTAGTTTTCAGTCGTCGAGTACGATCTTTCATGAAAAAAAAAAAGAAAGAATATTCATATTCGTAGATGCTGACGACGAGATACAGGTATTGAATTTGCCCTTAGACAGCAGCGGTATATAATAATTGTGATTATTATAGGCGCGCGTGCAATCTCGCCCGCGGGATCTTCGCGAGAGAGCGCGCGGGAACGTTTCTTTGTTTTATAAAGACGAAGATATAGTATAGCGCAGTATAGTTTCAAAGTGTATATAATACATTGTATATTATATATTATCTGCGTGACTCTATACGTGTAAACGTGCGATGATTTCTCGCCGCGACTTTCATTGGAACGAATTCACCGTTATATTCATTTGACGAGCTCGTGTCCGCGTGAAAGCGAGATTTCTGGGATATTCCCGATGACGTGAATTATTAAATTTTTCTCTCTCTTTTTTCGTCAATTTACGATTGGCATTTGTTGGAATGCTGACTGGTCGCAGGTATAGAAAACAATGGCTACGAGGAGAAGAAGAAGAAGAAGAACGATGCAACAGCAGCAGCAGCAGGAGATGGCCATATACGGCGACTTCTCTGTCTTTCTCTCTCTCACTCAGTGTGCAGTGCGGCCCTGGCCTTGCCCGCACTCAGCCAAGCGAGTCGAGTCGAGGGGAAACGGATGCACGAGAGAGAGAGTCGCGCTTGACGCTCCAGTTCGCTGCGCTCTTCTACCATAGGATTTTTCTTCTTTTTTTTACTGTCTGTTATTTATATTTTTTTTTAGACTCAGTGACTACGCTTTTTAAAGATACAGGTGTTTTTCGCCAGAGCGAGAAACGATCATCCGTTATTACTCATCGACGATTGTTCTCGCTCGCACACTTCTTTTTTCGGAACTGCAACGCAAGCAGCGTGTTTGTACGTGTGTGTGTGTTTCGTGTTTGTGTTGCGACACGTGGCGCAAGAAAGAAAAAAAAAAGAAATTCTTGAGAACGTGTCGAACTTTCGTATTCGTTTGATGTCGAGTGTACGTATACGCGCGCCGAAAATGAATTCGCGAAAATAAAAGAGTAAAAGAGGGGCCAATTGAAATAAACGACAACTCGAGACGCGCATCGATGAGCGTAAATGGCTTTTTAAAGAGCGAAAGCAGAGCAGACCGAATTGGGTCGTCGACTTCCTCCTATATACTCTCCCCCGGCTCGTTTGCTTTTATACACAATGATGAATCTCGTAACTGATTTGTTCAATTAGAATTGTCAGTAAAAGAGAGAGAGAGAGAGACAATTGACGCAAGCAAAAGCCTCTTTTATCATTATTATTATAGGTCGCCGCTCTTTTACTTCGACAGTCTGGTTGGATTAATATATATTGAATGCCAACCTGCTACGATGATGATTATGATGGGGTTGACCTAATAACCCATATAAACAAACGATTTTTTGACTTTCGACATTTCCACCTATTTTTTTTGTAAACTCACGTTTTGAATTGGATTTTTCATACAACTTGTATCGCGGCGCTGTTTGTGTTTTAATCAAATCTTTTCTTCTTCTTCTTTTTCAAGGAAAACGTTTTTTTTTCTCTTATACGTAAGTGTCATTTGGAATGTTAAATCCTCGACCGTTCGCTCAAGAAAAGAATATAATTAACTATTCTTTCTTCCTTTTTTTCCTTCTGAAAGGAAAAGTCAAATCGTTTCGAAATCCATAAACTGAATTATTCAAATCCACGAGAGCCGCGTCCACTAAATATAAAAGACTCTTGTTTTTTTTCCTCTCGATTGGTTTTCTATATAGCCTCGTATTACCGGTCACGCGAGTCCGTGGTCGAAATAGGTCGTCGACATTAGTGTAAAAATTCTCCTCGTCGCAACGAAAAAAAAAATTAGTCATAGAGAGAGATAGAAGTAAAAAAAAACGAACGTCCTCTTCTGAGATAGACGTCAACGTTCTAAGAGGTCATCGCACACTAAAGCAAAACAGCATCCCAACATCTCTTCTTCCGCGTTGACTCCGATAATGA